>VYZV01023906.1:0-11496 GCA_013401275.1 Pandion haliaetus
AAAAAAAAAAAAAGGAGGAAGTCAGAATAATAAAACTTCACATACCTAAAAATATAAGGTTTGTTGGGAGGAGAATAATTGTTCCAGAACTTATCCAAGTTGTGGTAGGTTGACCTTGGCTGGATGCCAGGTACCCACCAAGCCAATTTATCACTCCCACTCCTCAATTTGACAGGGGAGATAAAATAAAATAAAAGGCTCATGGTCAAGATAAGGTCAGGATGATCACTCAGCAATTAACATCATGGGCAAAACAGACTTGACTTGGGGAACTTACTTTAATTTATTGCGAAACAGAAGTCGGAGTAGGATAATGAGAAATAAAAGCAAATCTTAAAACACATTCCCTCCACCAATTCCTTTTTTCCAGGCTCAATTTCACTCCCAGTTTTCTCTGCCTCCTCCCTCCAGAGGCACAGGGGGACAGGGAATGTGTATTATGATCAGTTCATCACATGATGTCTCTGCTGCTTCTTTCATGCTACACTCCTCTCCTGCTCCAGCATGGGGTCCCTCCCATGGGAAACAGTCCTCCATTAACTTCTCCAATGTGGGTCCTTCCCACAGATGCAGGTCTTCACAAACTGCTCCAGCGTGGGTCCCTTCCACAGGATGCAGTCCTTCAGGATCAAACTGCTCCAGCCTGAGTCCCCTGCAGGGTCACAAGTCCTGCCAGAAAACTTGCTCCACCATGGGCTCCTCTCTCCACAGGTCTGCAGGTCCTGCCAGGAGCCTGCTCCAGTGTGGACTTCCCACGGGGTCTCAGCCTCCTTCGGGCACTCACCTGCTCTGGCATGGGGTCCTCCACAGGCTGCAGGTGGATATCTGCTCCACTGTGGACCTCCATGGGCTGCAGGGGGAAAATCTGCCTCACCATGGTCTTCCCCACAGGCTTCCAGGGAATCTCTGCTCTGTCGCCTGGAGCACCTCCTCTCCTTCCTTCTTCACTGACCTTGGTGTCTGCAGAGTTGTTTCTCTCACATATTCTCACTTCTCTCTCTCCTGGCTGCTATTGTGCAGCAGGTTTTTTTCCCTTCTTAAATACGTTCTTCCAGAGGCGCTACCACCGTTGTTGTTGGGCTTGGCCCTCGTCAACAATGGGTCCATCTTGGAGCCAGCTGCCATTGGCTCTACTGGACATGGGGGAAGCTTCTCACAGAAGCCATGCCTTTAGCTCCCCCACTACCAAAACCTTGCCACACAAACCTGGTGCACAAGTGTATAATATAAAAGTGATCTTTCTTATCTTATTTCTAATGCGAGACCAGAGAGGATTACTCCTGAAGGGTGTATTCCCTTTCTGCATTTCCTGGAGAAGTAACAAATGTCTCAAGATGGATGTGTCCAACAAAGCAGAAAGGAATTTTGGGGACTTCAACTTATATGGTATTTCTAATCTGTTACAATTTTTGTGGTCGTGATGTAAAGTAGCTAAGTTTTACTTATTAGCAGAACTTTGTTTTAAGATAGCTTCTTTGGTCAGTGTGATGACTAATGCACCTTGAGGATGGTGTTACTTGTCAAGTTTACAAGTTTACCTTTCCCACCACCAAGGAAGAATTATTTTCTCTGTCTAACATTCTCTAATATAAAGTTATACCCTGAAGAGAATGAAAGGAATTTAAACAAATATGAATGACAATCGTTGTTGCAATAATTAGCTATTAATAACACATAATTGAGAAAGTATTATATACATATTAATATATAGTATTCTGAGAAACTGTTACTGAATAGAGTGAACTAACAATGACCTTAGAATAAGAATTTATGTAGAGTGAATGTTTCATTGGGGGGCCCTGAGAATACAAGTACAGGATGATAGCAGAAGTCCTAGGGCTATAAACACAGATGGCCAATTACTGATCACTAAAAGAGTACAGCCGTTGAAAGGAACTAGTTTTAGGGCATAACAAAACTAATGACCATATAACAAAGACGTATCAATGGCTTAATTGTGTTAATGGTGCCATTAATTACACTATCAGAAAGTTATATCCTGAAGAAAAACAGAAATCTCCTGTTGGAGGAAGCTATATATCTTGAAAATTCAGAACCTTCTGTTGTAATATTTTCCAGGCATTTTATAAGGAATACATGACTCAGACATGTACAGATTGGCACAACAATCTGCAGAAGCTTCCTGTAATTGATAGCATAAGCAGAGCCACCTTCAGGCTGTATCTATAAGAGTGAAACAGAAACGAATACTTGTGCAGGTGTCTTGCTTGAGAACTGGGCGTGAAGAACTGAAATTGATCACTCTTGTATCTTATATATGTAAGTATCAATTTATTATCATGAGATGGAAATCTACCTTTGTTGCTGTGGTTTGTCAAGTAATCTACTCCTAGTGTTTGATCTAGTCAACAACCCTTGAAGTGTGGTTGCAATTTGGGTGTACAGCAGTTGGTAGAGAGGCATCCCCTCTTTCCAAAATCATCCCCTTGTGTCACATAGCCATGCTCTGCTGCTTTTTCCAGGTTTGATGAGCATTCTTTGATTTTTTGATCTGATTGTTCTTACAGGCAAAAGGACAATATCACAGAAGCTTAGGGAATTTACTCAGCTATGTCTCTTTTTCTCCTCTTAGCAGTTGAAACAATATAAAGGCTGATGAAACTGACTCAGAACTGAGAGAAAATTGCCTTTGTGAAAGAGATTATAAAGGTCATTTTAGGAAAAGTAGATTTTTTGAGAGAAGGAAGTAAACTAGCATAGGCATTTTTGGAACCATATCCTCCCAGTTCTCCACCTGCATTTATTACAGTGGAAAAAACCCTAAACCTTCAAAACAGCTTTCCATTAGTGATCTGCTGGAAGATCTATGAAGATTCTTCAGAACTGTTTTGTATCTGATAGTATTGCAACTACAGAACTTTATGACAGAAATAGTCAGTGATTTCAGAGTCATATAGCTCAGGTACAACACGCCCCTTACCTCATTATATCTGAACAATTCCAAACTTGATATGCAGAGAAAAAGATGTGGAAAAAGGGTTACTGGAACTGGTGACAGAAGTCATCATCTGCACTGTCAAAAGAAAAGGTTTTCCTCATACATTAATGGAACTGTGTGTGTTTATATACATGTGTGTATATACATTCAAATATGTGTGTAACTTTAATCAAAAAGACTAGAAACAAATCCTTTTTGTGATAGAAAATCAGGAGTGTTCCCATGACAGTAATAGAAGGTCTTTCTATCCTCATGTAGGCAAAACTTTCTTTCTACATATTCTTTCCTAGATTTTGGCAGTAGAAGTAATTTGGTTGAGCATGTATGTGGTACAAGACAGTTGTTTTTTGTAAATAATTTGTAACTGAAAAAAGCAGTGGTCATTTTTATGGGCAGGATGGGTGTTTTGTTTTAAAATACCAATTGTACTTGAGATTGTAGCTATGAAATAATGAAAAAAAAAGTAAGTAATGAGTGATCACCAGGAAAATATAACCAACAGGAATGCAGCATCTTACCCACCAATGCCCAGCAATGTCCAGAATACTTAAAAAATATTTCAAAGAACTGTTAAACATAGCAAGTCAATTATAAGTAAAAAATTAATAGAGCTGAAAAAGAACTTTGAGACCACTTTGTCATGATTGCCTGAACTGAGAGTAAAAAGCTCTGAAAAAAGTTCTTGAAAAACAGAAAGTTAGCTGAGGAATTGCTGAGACAGCTTGATGACACTCGGGGATGATAAGAATCCCATGAGCTGCTACCAACATTAGCATCATCATCAACCGAGTAGAAATCAGAAAAGGCTATGTAATTCTTTTTTCCTGGTTCAGATTTTCTTTTTAGGACGGGCATGTGCATATTTCAGAATTTTCATCCACAAAACCAAGTGTTTAAACTCCATGTTCAAAATATCTGTCTTGGCTTTGTCTTCAATCATTAACAATAATTTCTGTGAATTTCACTGGGGGATGGTTCATTACAACTGTTATATCTTACTACCAGGATAAGACTCTGCTGCAGTTAATGCAAAGATAAACAGAATAATTTCTTTAGAAAATAACTGATGATTAAGACCTGGTTTTACAGAACATGGACTTGCATACTTATTCAAGTATTTCACTGCTACTGCAATAAAACTATGATATTTAAATGAAAAATGAACAGGTGAAATATATAGCTGCTGTAAATTAGTGAACTATGTCAAAGTTCTGATTTATATCTGCTGATTATCCGAGGTCTCATTAAAGATATCTTTTACCTACTGAAAGAAGACTGAACTTTTGTCTATTTTTGTCCTTGATTTATACTTGTATGCAAAGATATTGTTGGTAATGAGGCATTTTATTTCAGGTAATAGTGGCAGCACATAATTATGCTGTATGCCATAGGTATAGTGATCTTTTATGTTTTATTCAGGGTACTTGTGGCTCTAACATATTTGACTTCCTTTGTTATCTTAGAAATTATCTCACATTTGAACATCTGACTTGTCTTACTTTTCATATCTTGATGACATGACTAAAATAGTTATTACAGTTATAATAATAACTATATATGTTCTAATATATTACTATTATTTTTACTATTACTGCTACTAATCTTACCAGTACAGCTACTGTTACTATTGCTATTGATAATAACAATACTAATGCCAAGTAATGTAAAATAACAAATCAACCCTTATATTAAGCATTGTACTTTTTAACAGTAGTAAGGAAGAGGGATGATGAAAAGATAAAGAAAAAAATAATAACAAATCATTATATAAAATGAAAATACTTGAGTCACAGCACAAAAAATACGTTCTTGATTTATTTGGGGAAAAAAGGTAGTGAAGAGATTTCAAAGATTTGTGCTTTTTGTTTTTCTTTAAGTTGCACCATCTTTTGCATATTTAGTGTTTCTTAGAGATATTGGTTTTAATTTCGAAAAAAGTCCTGAACTATAAAATTAGGAGGATCACTTTTGAAGGTTGCTTATAGGCCATTAAAGAGAATTCTCAGGCATTTAAAATAAAAATTAGCATGTCAGGAGACAGAAATGATCTGGTCCAAATTGTTAAATTAATTTAACAGTGCAAAAGAGGCGTTAAATGGATTTAGTCATATTTGATATATTCTAAGCATGAATTTTCACTCATTTGATCAATGGAAACAATATTATTTACTTGAATTCTGATAACTAGAGTTCAATAAATCATGAGAAAATTGGCTATTTTGTGGTTTATAGTCCTTAAAAAAAGGAATGCAGAACTGCATGTACATTAGTATGACAACTGTCAGTGGTCTATTTGACAAAGTAGTGACTAAAAATGGGAAATTTATGTTCTAAGAATTTGGTAGTAGCATCCTCTTCAGTGAGAACTGATGGCAAATATTTGCAAAGTTCTGTTTAGAGGGAATGAAAAATCAACAAAGGTAGCTGAGTATCAGTATGGTGTAATTTCTGTTCTCCTTAATTTTGTGTCTCTGAATCTTTCATTTATCATATCTGGCTGCTTCCACAGTGCTATACATTCTGGATTATGGCACAGACATATGACAAGCATAGTGGTTGCTTCTTATAATACTGCTGGAGCTGTGCTGGTAATATTTTACTTGTGCTGATTCAGACCTCAGGGTCCTCCATCATGTCTTTTATACCTGTCTTGCTTTTGGCAAAAGACTACCTGCAGGTTAACATGGACCTTTAACAATACCATAAAACTAACTGAAACCGTCCTTTATATTTTCTTAGATCAATAACTCTATGGAAAAACTTTCATATCAAGACATCTGAAAGCAAGTAAATTATTATGTTGCTGCAGTTTTTGAGGCAAAGTTCAGTAAGGTGGAAAAAATAAAAAAGTCCAAAGACAATTAACTACTATTTCCCAGCTATAAGAAGTTCACATTCCAAGGATGAAACTGTACATGTTCCTTGCAGGTTTTTCATTCTCATTGGATTGAACTCAGAATTAGTGAAGTAGATAGTAGCATCCCCCTGTAAAAATAATCATAACCATTTATGATGAACAGGCATGCACATGAGAAGTAAGGCCAAAATCAAGGGGGACTGAAAGAGACATGTAATTGCAGGTTAAAAGATTAAAAAAAAAAAAACAGAAATGTAAGCCTTTTATGTCAGTTTTAAATAGATTTCTTTATTCAAACCTTATGTTTCTTTCATATTGACAGTATATCTTGAAATTAATCGGTAGGTAAAAACATTCACAAGTTATCAATGGAATTTTCCATTTTAAACATGGAGGTGGGGTGTCTGGTTGGTTGATTGTTTTTTTTACAAGAACTATTTTTAAGGGAGCCACTACTGTTCTGCAGGCAGTTTAGAAACAAGTAGCTGGCTAGTGGAACAAAAGTGTTAATATTCTTGCTTTGTTGCAGAGAATTTGGTAGGAGTATGTCAAACAGCTCTAGCGAGGAGGTATCTCTCATCTATTGGGATCAGATGTTTCTCTCTTCACAAGAATAAAGACTAAATTCCTCTTGGTATTAGGCATCATCTCTGACTCATCCTCTGTAACAGTTCAAATCCATAAGAGCAAAAGTGAGGAGTGTCTTCTTATTCACTTTCAAATACAAAAGAGTAGGTAGACTTCTTCGTCCCAGATACATTTTAATCTAGAAAGATAAAATTGGTTTTTATTCCCTAAGGGAAATATTCTATCGAACAGATTAATTAAGAGTGCCAGTAACCAAGAATCGTGTTTTCAGCCCAGCAGGTAACAAAGCACCATGCAGCTACTTGCTCACTCCCCCACCGCGCCCCCCCCCCGGCCACGGTGGGATGAGAAGAAAATATTAAGGCAGGCTCGTGGGTCGGGACAAGAACTGGGAGGCATCACTCCCAAATCATGGTCATGGGCAAAAGACAGGCTCAACTTGGTGAAGAAACAAAATCAATTTCATTTACTATAAATCAAATCAAAACAAGGATATTAGGAAGTAAACCCAAACCTCAGAACACCTTCCCCCCACCTCTCCCGCCTTCCTGGCTCAACTCCCCTCCCGGTTCTCTCTCCCTCCTCCCCCAGGCGGCACAGGGGAACAGGGGATGGGGGTTTTGGGGTCAGCTGAACACATATTGTCTCTGCCGCTCCTTCCTCCTCAGGGGAAAGACTCCTCACCGTCCCCTGCTCCACCGTGGGGGCCCTCCCACGGCAGACAGTCCTTCATGAGCTTCTCCAACGTGATTCCTTTCTGCGGACTGCAGTTCCTCACAAACTTCCCTGGCATTGGTTCTTTCCACGGGCCGATCTTCAGGCACAGACTGCTCCAGTACGGGCTTTCCCATGGAGTCACGGCCATCTTGGGGGGCGTCTGCTCTCCTGCTCACTGTCACAGGCTGCAGGGGACAGCCTGCCATCTCACCACAGGCTGCATGGCCATCAGCCTCCTCAGGCGCTCCTCCTCCTCCTCCTTCTTCACTGACCTCGGTATCTGCAGAGGGGTTCCTCTCACATTCCAATCCCACCACTCCCTGCAGGTTCCCCTTCTTAAATATGTTCTCCCAGAGGCAGTCCCACCGTGACTGATGGGGTCAGCCTGGGCCAGAGGCGGGTCCAACTTGGAACTGGGGAAGCTTCCAGCAGCTCCTCACAGGAGCCACCCCTGCAGCCCCCTCCCCTGCTACCAAAGAAATAAAACCCCGTGCCACACAAACCCATAATACCAATCTGCCATTTCTAATCAGGAAATAGGTAGTTGATATGAGTCACTAAATATTGTTCATTGCATACTGAAGAAGATAGATTCCTTCCTGAATTACTCCAAATTTCCAAGTATGCCTCCACTAGTTAATACAGTCAATAAAATACAGATGATGCAGTGCTCTTCAAATTTTTTATTATATATTGTTGGCAATCTGCATAATGGCAGGTTTGTAAAACTCTTGGAGTACAGTGAAAGCCTGCTCTAATTTTCCTTTGAAGACATATCTGTGGAAAGAAAAAACCTTTATGAACTTAAGAACTGTATAATCATGTGCTGTCTGATAAGTGGATATTGCCAATACAGTCTCTGATTTCTCTGATATTCTATCTTTTGAAATTACTTTAGTCAGGCTGGAGGGCCACATAGGAAAAGCAATCAGATGAAACCTTGAAACTTTTTACAATTGCAGAGGAGGAGTATGAATTCAATATAAGCAAGCAGATGATGAATACTTTATTTAGGAAGAAAAAATGGAGTTCTGAATGCCCTAATTAATATCTTCAAACTTGGTATCCTGTATTTGCATGCCTTACTGAGTGATAAGGCAGTACAAGGACATATAAGCATGTGGAAATAAATGTTTTATTCAACACATGCATTTCCGTCTTATACTTCCAAATTAATTCATGATTTTTCTCAAATGTATTCATTTAAACATTTTTAAACTATTAAAAAAGATAGTACATCTTGCTCTGTATATGATATATGAGCAATTAATTAAAATATTTTTAAATATGACTCGGTAGATAGTAGCTTAGTGCTTAATGATTTCAGTGTTTAAATATGCCAAAATGTGTCTTTTTTGTTGAAATTTTTGCCATTGACTTAAAAGAAGTTAAAATTTTGTCAGGAGAAATGGATTCTGATATATACAATCAGGTTTACAATTTCAGAACATTGATTTTTCTTGATGTTTTTAAATTAAGAGATACTACCAGCTTGGAAAATGTGATTTAACTTCAGCATCACAAATTAAATATATTATTAGAAAAATGTTTACAAATTTTCCATATAAAGTGGGATCCACTTACTCAGTGTTCTTGGGTTTTGGTGTTGTGTTTGTTGTTTTTTTTCTTTTGTTAATCCAAGATAAACTTAGAAACACCAAATCATTGAATCACAGGTGGTTAGGGTTGGAAGGGACCTTTAAAGATCATTCTGTTCCAACCCACCTGTCATGGAGAGGGGCATCTTTCACCTGATCAGTTTTCTCAAAGCCCCATCCAACTTGACCTTAAATAGTTCTGATGATGGGGCATCCACAACCTCTCTGAGAAACCTGTTCCAGTGTCCCACCACCCTCCTCATAAAAATTTCTTCCTTATGTCCAATCTAAACCTACCTTCTTTCAGTTTAAAACCATTGCCCCTTGCCCTGTCACTGCATGCCTTGGTGAAAAGTCTTTCTCCTCCTTTCTTACAAATCCTTTTTAAGTATTGAAAGGCCACAACAAGATCTCCCTGGAGCCTTTTCTTCTCCAGACTGAACAACCCCAAATCTCTCTGTCTTTCTCCATAACAGAGGTGTTCCAGCCCTCTGATAATTTTCATGGCCCTCCTCCGGACCCTCTCTAACAAGTCCATGTCTTTCTTTTACTTGGACCTCAGAGCTGGATGCAGTACTCCAGGTGGGGGTCTCATGAGAGAACATCTTCTCTTTAATGGAAGAGAAATACTTCTTGTTAGAGACAAAACTGAGGAACTCTTTCCTATATATTTCAAAATTATAAGTACTTATGTTCTATGGAAGAAAATCTGACTATTTGCTGCAACAGTTCTTTGCTCATCAGAGTGTACACACATCCAGATGCTAAGGTAGATTTTTTTTTTTATGACAGCTTAAACACAAAAGTGAAATAAATAACCTAGGAAAAGTCTTTATTTTTTCTTTTATTTTCTATCTGATTTCCCTTTTCTAGGAAAACTCTCCACTATGATCATTAAACTCTCGATTCTATGGTTGATGAAGAAGATGTGGGAAAAGTACTGGTAATGGTTGGGAAATCCTTTACCAAAGAGCTTTTCTTGCATTCTCTGTGTGAGGGAGTAGTGAGCATGGGCTGCTCTGCAAGGTAGGGAAGTTCAGGGCAGAGGGTGACAGGGAAGAAGGCAGGGCAGTTGACTTGACAGTAAGTGTGCAATTGCACAGCAAGAAGACCAAAGCAGGCCTGGCGACATTAAGCACACTTAACCAACAGAACACAAGAGAAGACCCCAAAGGTTTGGACCAAGGTAAAACCAAGAGTTAGGTCAGCAAGGTGACATCAAGAACAGCACGTAATACAGCCAGGCTCAGGGGTACCTGCAACATAGACAGTCAAAAAGAGTTTCCCTTCTAGAGTGTTTTAATTCTCATCTTTTAATGATGCTCAAGTGTTTTCCATCCCAACCTCCAGCTACCACCCTTTACCTCTTTTGTGACATATCTCCCAACTCCATGGGGATGCCTTTGACAACTTACAGCATCTCAAATGGTGTAAGGTGCCTACATTTAAGGAGGTAAACAGTGTTTTTTCTCTATACATAACAATATATTGCTCATCTTAAACTTTTGTTGTGAAACTGGTGATCTGATTCTTCTCAAAAGTCTTAGTATGCAGGTAGGAAAGTCAGCCAGCCACATGGTGTCATACAGGAAGGAGAAATTAGAAGGCACTGTTGTGTTATGTGTACATAAAAGTCAATAATAGGAGGCAAATGTATAGAAAATAAACACTCTTATTTTCCCTCAACCTTTCCACCTGACTTGCATTTTGCATACCTAGACTTATTTTTAGAAGTTTTCTAAAACTTTCTCTCTTAAACTTTCTTACTGTCTTGGAGGTTCATTACAATTTTCTCTCATTGAACAGCTGAACAGTACCCTAGCAATTCAAGGAACAGGATTTAAAAGGAGGAGTTCTTCCAAGGGATATAGCTTGATAAGTGAGATTTGATAACTCACCAGAAGAGTAGTGAAGAACAGTTATTAATGCATTCTACAAAAGCATACCACAGAGCATAATTTCTTCAATGGCTACAAGGAGCCAGCACATTTTTGATGGATTTACTGTACCAGCACAAGAATAAGGCATAAATACAAATAGTAAGAAGTGTCAGGAAAAAGTTAAAAATTAAACAGAAGTACTACATTATTAGAGGATTCAAATAATGCATCAGGTTCTAGAAGAAAAAAAAATGATTATACACTGAAAATAAAGGATACTGTAAAAATCACAGAGAGGTAAATGAAACCATAGAATCATAGAATGGTTAGGGTTGGAAGGGACCATGAAGACCATGTACTTCCAACCCCCCTGCCATGTGCAGGGACACCTTCCACTAGACCAGGTTGCTCAAAGCCCCGTCCAACCTGGCCTTGAACACTTCCAGGGATGGGGCATTCTCAGCCTCCCTGGGCAACCTGTTCCAGTGTCTCACCACCCTCACAGTGAAGAATAACTTCTTACATCTGATCTAAATCTACCCTCTTTCAGTTTTAAGCCATTATCCATTGTCCTATCATGAAAAGTCCCTCTCCATCTTTCTTGTAGACCCCCTTTAGGTACTGGAAGGCTGATACTAGGTATCCCCGGAGCCATATCTTCTCCAGGCTGAACAACCCCAACTCTTTCAGCCTGTCTTAGAATCACAGAATCATAGAATCATTTAGGTTGGAAAAGACTTTTAAGAACACTGAGTCCAACCATCAACCACGCCCACTAAACCATGTCATGAAGTGCCCTGTCTACATGCTTTTAAATACCTCCAGGGATGATGACTCCACCACTTCCCTGGGCAGCCTGTTCCGAAGCCTGACAACCCCTTCAGTAAAGAAAATTTC
>VYZV01023907.1:1230-28616 GCA_013401275.1 Pandion haliaetus
TTATGACATCTTGGTCCTTTTTGAATAAACTGAAGTAGCTTCCAGTGGAGCTTTTGTATGTTGGTTATATATGTACCTGCACTGGTGACATTGTAAGTCACTTCCTCAAGTAATGTCTATATTTATAGAAACGTGGATGACTTCTTAAACCTCAATAAACAATTCAAAACAAGCCTGCAGAGAGAAGGTGTCTGACTGCAGTGGTACGTTCTCATCAACCTCTGTGTGTGATTGATTCTAATAACAGTAGAACTACTTCTGTTGAAAACCAAAGTCTTACAAATGTGGTGAGGCTCATAAATGTCACGGTGTTACAAATTGTGGGTATCTCATTAAAAACTTTAAATCAATGGCATGTCTGTATATTCACAGAAGAAATTAACTACAGTGAGTCTTTTCTGAAGTGATGGATCTTGCATAATTTGAAAAATCTTATATAGCTGAACCTATTTTGTGTTACATGAAATGTTTGATAGGCAATGTTGGGCATTTATCACATGTATTCACAGGTGGTACTTAATTTAGTATCTTCAGGCTCATATATCTGAAGCTGTCTGAGGGATTCATGTGTACTTAAGCCTTGCGTGAATTTCCTCCTCGGATTTTATGGCAGTGAGTAGAATGTGGCAAGAGGTATAGAAGCTTCTAATTAGTTTCAGGACCTGAACATACACAAGACAAACTTCATTTAACCTGCAAATCAAAATTGCTAAGTTTGAACAAGAATATTGAAACCTATCTCTCAAAAACCTCATATTTTCTGTTTATGGAACTGATGGCACATCAAAATGGAGGTTACTAACATCAGTCTTGAGAAAAAGCTGTATTAGTGATACTGAGCCCTATGAATTTGGGGTGTAATTGGTGTAATCTGGTTAACATTTTCGTTCCTATCAGGTGCATAGTACTACTAGGCTGAGGAAGGTGAGGTGACAGGCTGGATTTGTACCCAGTAAACAAACTGTACAATACCAGATAATAATTGTTTCATTTTGAGTATCCATTAGGCTTCTATTGGGAATAGTTGAAAAGGTATCCTGCTTGAAAAAGTCAACTGTATTTTGTTCTGTATATTAAAAGTGCAAGTGTTTATCTGGTGACAGTCTCCCTAAACTCTTCTACATATAAAAACTTCAGGGAATGATTTTAAATACAAAGACATGACTGATCTGTACTCTAGCACTCTGGAGGAAGAAGTGAGAGAAGGTGGAGAGTAGTGTTTCTAAACTGTTATGGTTGTTATCATGTGATATTTAATACTAACTTGGAAGTAGAAAACTTTGGAGGATGAGTTTTACATTCAAGCTATACCTTTATCTGTACTAGAACTGTTTTGCTGGAATATTACAGTAACTGTTCTGAGTAAAATATACAAATGTGAGCTGTACGTCCGAAACTGTGTTTTGTATTACTATGGCGAAGTGTTCCAACTATGAACAAAATGGTGATTGCAGTAGAGCATTTGGTATCTTAGCTGACTGAGTTTCTGCTGGCATAATTCTGTCAGCCTGGGATCACCTTCTTCCATATGATGAATTGACAGTTCTGGCCTAAGTACTGGTATATGTAAGAAAGTCTTTAGAGGAGCTGCGTAAGCAGGTGTAATTTTGTTACAATGCTGAAGTTACACAACTTAAAATTTAAAATAATTTTTGCTAAAATGGACTACAAATGACACTGTTCTTCAAGGCACTTGGTAAGTTAAATATCTTAAACTGCTTCTACTTTAAGGAGGTATGGAATTGCATTTAAATCGATGCAGCACTGTTAAAAATGAACAAGCCACAAGGTCTTATAACCTTATCACTGTTGGCTTAGCTTACAAAAGTTGGTATGGCATTGCCTCAGCTGTTTATGCACATGCAATTGTTTGAAGTTAACCAGCCTTCAGGATCTGGTCTCTGTTTTCTAGCTGCATAGCTGTATATTAGCTTATGACAGTTTCAGTTAGAGAAAGGACCGTAGGATGGTGAGACTCCTTCAGGTTCTTGACATCACTTTCAAGTTGTGTTGCACTGAATATGCATTTACAGTTGAAAACAAATAAATACTCATTTTCAGTCAGGTGGCAGATGAAACCTTTCTGTCTTCAAACTTTCATGTTTTACTGAGATGTGATTGACCCTTCGTGTGGAAAGCAGTACCCACAGCCAGTCCACGGTTTCCAGCCTGACTTGGAGAGGTGGTGCTGTACCACTTTACGCAGCACTTCGGCCCTGCAGGAGTTTATTACCTGTGACACAGTGGTTGCAGAGCAGCGAGGAGCTGAAAGCGGTCTGGTCTGGTGGGGGCTAGCTAAGCTCTTCTGGACCCCAGCAGGTCTGCGTGAAAAGGCAGCTCTGCCTTCTTGGGGAGGTTATCTGCATCTTGGATCATTTGTTTACAAATAGCAGGGTGTTAACTAGTGTCTGGCTGAAACTTTTTGTTGACAGGTGAGTGTCGTTCTTGGCATCGGAGGAGGATTTAGATACTGCATTGATGCTACAAAGAAGGACTTGGTAAAGCAGAGTGTGGAAAACATAGGCAATCTGCATACCCTATCTATAGGGCACTGACCCTAACATGGAATCTTGATTTGGGTGTGCGGATTGCAATGCATGAAGGCTAGCAAACGTGTGCTCATAATGCTGTCTTTAACTTTTTCTGAGAGAGAAATCTAGGCATGAATTGGTGCTTTTTGGATCAGTGTTTTCACTTTACTGGTGGGTGACTCATCTCTTGAGGGAGTCACTGTTTACAGCCCCCCTCCAACAGCCGATAGCTTTGTGTCTCTGAACCAAAACAACTCTTGTTACTGCTGGAAGGGAGTGTAGGGAGCATCGTCTCCTGTTTGTTTAGTCTGGGGGGGATGAGAAAAAGCTTTTTTTTTTTTTTTTTTTTTTNCATAGGTATGTGAAGTCCTGCCCCTCTTGCGCTGCTCTGCAGGCTGTGATTATTTTTAGGAGCAGTACAAGACTGCAAAGCTGTGTGGATAAACTCCTGTGTGTGTTTTTCAAACTGAAGAGAAATACACAGCCTGACTTCACAGTGAGGTGATGCCTGGGTTTGTCCTATGGGCTCCCACAGCCATCCTACCTATCTGAGAACAGAATGAAGGGCTGATAGGTAGCTGGTACCTTGCCCTTCTTTAAAGCATTAGTCAGTCTTAAACCAGCTGTAAAGAAGCAAAAATGTGGTTTCGGAGACCTAGCTGAAAAAAATCCCAAGCAGCAAATTAAGGACTTGCTTCCTCCCTGCCAGTGTCCTGTTTTATTGATGCTGGCTGTGAGTGATCTGAGGCATCTCTGTGGTGGCTGGGCGATGCTGCCTGCAGCCTGCCTGCTCTCCACAGGGCCTGGCGAATGGCACAGTCAGTGAGTATTCACATACTGATTTTATTCAAATGCAAACCCAAAATTTAAGGAGAAAAAGTAGGCAGGGAGGCCAGACAGTGCTTCCAGACTAAGTACCTGCTCACAAACAGCTCAGGAAGGTAAGAGCTAATAATCCCTGAGCTGTGAAGATTATGATTTCTTAGTTCCAGCTATATTTACACAGCTGCTCCACCAGAATTAAGAGCTAAAGATGACAGAATAGTTAGAAAGGAGAAGGTTGAGTATAGTTGTTGGCTGTGGGGTGTGTGCAGAGAGAGAGGATTTGAAACTGTTGGGTTTTCCTAGCTTTTCGAGATACATTGAGCCCTAAGGGAAATAGATATGCTTTTAGGGTGCTTAATCGGTTTAAAATCTTTATTGCTTTATGCACTGTAGTTTTCCTATTACTGAAATGAAAAAATACCTCATTTAAGAAAGCCACCTAATCAGGACATTAATCTCAAAGTCCACTGACAAAGGAGAAGCTTAGCAGGGGTGTTGAGTCTTGTTAAATGTGCTGAGGGCTCCTGGCTGGCTCACAAGCTGCTGTATTTCAAGGTCTTTTCTAAAAATAGCAGAATGGTAGAATTTAGGTCAGGCGAGGTAAAGGTGTGAAGCCTGATACCTCAGACACTACATACACATAGTCCAGAGATACCACCAACCCTGTAAATGCTTATCTTCTGTTACCACTTTATGAATGATAGATAAGAATAATTTCCTTTGGAGCATAATTTTTTCATCCCTTTCCCATTTCAATGTCATTTGCCCTGAAAGCTTTAACAGGGTTTGATACTGGAACATCATTGAGTTGGGTGTTGTAAGGGTGAGTTTGTGAGTGAAGAGGGTCAGGAAAGAGTGTTCACCTTTGCTGCAGTGACTTGGTTAGCTAAAACCAGCCTTTTTGTAAAGCTGGTTTAACATGGACAAAGATGACCTAAAAAAAGGGAAATTTTCTAAAAGTATTTTCTTGTTTCTAACATTAGCTGAACTCTGCTGGTCTTATAATTACTGGATGCTGTTGCAGGTATGGGCTGCTGCTGTTTTTTTGACACCAGTTGCATGATGATCTCTAAGATGCCTTCAACCGTTTGCAGACCATGAGTGTAAGGTCTCCACAGTAATACTGAGTTTATATATCCATGATGTATGTTTTTAGCTGCCTGTTTGAGGTGTTCCTGTGGGTCGATTTAGTTTCTCAAAGAAACTTGAACCTTTGTGAAACAGATTAGTGTATCAATGGCTCTGCAAACACAGTTAATTCCTATTTGGTTCCTGTTATAAATGATACAGTAAAATGGCAATCTACGGATTATTAGTAGCACTATTTCTCTTGAACTCCAGGTATTGAGTTTCTATTTGAATCAGAGATATATATTCCATTTTTCTTGATTAAACTGTATTTTTTATAGGAGCTGAATTGTGCTAACCTTAGAAATACTAGCCTCCCTGATTTTAATTGGCTTAGCAAATTGACTTGTACATTTAAAGTCGCTGTAATTTGGCTGTAATCAGTCATATTATGCTGGAGACAAATGGGATTCATGGACTGAGCTCACACTGATGCTTTTTGACAGATCTCCTATTGCCACATCAGTACACATCCCTCACTGTGTGCTATGGTAGCACTGGTACCAGCAAACTATATTTCTATATGGTTCAGCAACTGTATCTCTGCCACTCTGTCATATAACTTGCTTATATACAATGTTTGCTTATGTCCTGCTATTGCTGTAATCATGATAGAGGACTGCTTGAAAAAATTCTGTACGAAGACTCAGCTGTATGTTGCAACTTTAAAACAAAGACATCAAACTAAGTAATTTAAAGTATTGGAGTTAATGCTGAAAGCTCGAAGTTTAAGTCTAAAGATTGGTACATCCAGCCCAGCCACTGAGCGCGGGTCATTTTATCCCTGAAATCTCTTCATCTATATGTAAAGAAAGAATCTTATAGTTGCTCTTACATTTAAATTCATGCTTAAAAGTGCTGTAAGATATTAAGATACTACAGAAATACAGTGTAATGGAAAGTAATAGAAAGACTGTAACAGTAATTTGGATTTTTCGATTGACTTGGAATGTATTTATGTCCAATAATAAGGCATCAGGAAATTATACCATTTCTAAAGTAATGCATTTGAGAGTTTAAAAACGCGAGTTCAACATACTGTGTTGTCTCTGACCACATGAGCTTCAGCCTCACAGAAAACAAAAATATTACCATAGTTGAAAATAATAATGTATTTCATATTCATCAGTGAATAAATATTCATAAACTGGATCAGTTTATGATTACCTGATTTTTATTTGCATTTGACCATAGCTATTAAGCAAAAGTAGTCAAAACTATTCAGGCTTATGTTTGAATTAAATTGGGATTAATATATGGTCTTCCAAATGAGGCATATGAAAGCTTTCAGGTAAAGGTGATTTGCAAAGGTCTTGAGTTAAAATAGCACATTATCTTAAAACAAGCTTTATTTGGAATAGCAACAAAAATGTCTGGAAATTCCTTTGAAAAGATAGCTTTATTTTATATAGTACAGTGAGAGAATTATGTTAGAGTGATTTCAGACCTCTGGATTCAGAGGGTCTCCTGTTCTTGCTGCCTTTCTTGGCTGTAATGAATCAGTCTGCACAGGATGTGGCTGCTAACAGATGATAATGCAAAGTGAAGGGCTGGGCCATGAAAAGCCCCAGGGTGGCTCAGCGTGGTGCTGAGTTCTCACGAAGAGCTGATTGCTTTCCAAAAATAAGAACAGGAACTAGGGCAGATAATCCATGTAAAATGCACTTTCTACCCTTACGCATTCACAACAATGTATTATTTTCAGCATTATGGAGCTTTACATGTTGATTACATACATAATCCATCTAGGCACACACACCTACCTACACACACTTCTGTGGTATTCTTGCAAACCCTGTTTGTGAGAATTTCTCTGGGATCCTGTTTTGTGGGTGTAACTTCAGAATATATAAATAGATTCATGTTTTCCCATCACTTAAACCCAAATGTGACTGCAAACATGACAGCACTAGAAATACGATTCTTTGAAATAATTTCCTCTGTTTTAAATCTTTTCGTTTTATTAGGATAAGGTAATCTGGGCATACAAACCATGCTGTTGTGGTGGCATTACCACTGCTCAGAGTTCAGGTTGTGTCAGCACTTCTTTTATAAATCTAAATCCTTATTTGAGAAGCTTAATAACCTAGTAAGCCTTGACTTTTCACACTTCTCTGAAATTTGGCACACGGTATTAATTTTGCCTTTTACCACATTAAATAAAAATATGTCTTAGAGGGGAATGTAAATAAACAAAAAATAAGCTTATTGTGTTTTGCTGACTTTTCTATCCCAAAGTTAACTTTGTTTATTGAAATGAAATGGTGTGAACTCACAGTTCCAAATGGAAAGCTTTGAAATTTTTTTCTTAAATTAAAAGTTGCAATTGTTAGTGTTTGCACATCAGGCCTACACACATCACACAAAATTGCAGAACTTACAGTGAGTGAAATTCTCTCATCAGTGTCAGCAGAGCTATTTCTACACAGTAACAGTTGTAGGATTGGACATATACAGAGAACAGAAACATGGACATGACTTTGCTTAGTTTCTTTAATATGTAATTTCAAGTCCCTTCATTTACAAAATAAATTTTCTTAGCAGTGGTGGTCTGTAAATCAAATGCAGGGGTTTCTCTGTCTTATAGAAAAGCCCGTGTTTGTAAAATTTCCAGGCTATTTTCTAAACCATAAAAAAAAAAAAAAATTGGAGAAGGCTCTAGTCTCAGTAGAAGTGCTGAATCTTTTGATGTTTGCTCACCCCATCTAGATAACCCTGAGATTATCCCGAGGGTTCCTATGGGCATAGCTGGCCTGGGCATAGTATCTTCTTGCATAGCAGAGCATTTTTTCTTAAAGGTAGAACTAATACAGCGATCCTGTACAAATGATGGCTTTGGTCTGGCTTAAATAATTTCTGGCTTTTTCCTTATGGATTCACTTAATCCTCTGTGCAGGGGGTGTAGAATTGGTCTGTTTGAATCTGCAATATTTTATCCTCCCTTCGCATTCATTTTAGCTGCAGGTACATGCCTGCACAAAGCAGCTCTTGCACTTCCTTACCAGGGAGCGTTGATCTCCTCAGAAGACTAGATATGCTCTTCACTCTTACTTTGCCCAGCCAATTTTATAGAGAGCACAAACCCTATGTAGTCAAACAAAAAAGCACTTTTTTTTTTCCTCTGTCCTTCCTAATAGCAACTCCCACTTTCAGAGGGATGGCCATAATTAACTCTTTTGTGTTGGAAAATCCTTACTTGCTTCAAGCACTTTGGGTCACATTTAGAGCACCCTTCCCCTAAACCTGATTTCTTTTTCTTATTTACCTCCCTAAGGAAATTTTACCATATCTACAATGCCCTCCCAAGAGCAGTGCTGTGGGTTTTCAGTATAATACAGGTGCACAACAGTCAGGATTCATTTTACCTAATGCTAGACCTCTAAAAATTAGGCATTCCTGTCCAATTTAGGCATTCTCTAGACCTTTTCACAGTTCATGGAAAGAAATGTGTTTGTCTAGAATATGATTCCTCTTAGTTCAGGAGTGGTATCTAAGGCAGGTCAGATAAATTGCCCTGTGGTGTGGCTTGTTTCTCTCTGCTCTACAGAAAGCATAAGCTGATTAACTCAAATACAGACACCTGACTTTTACACCAACTGTCTATACTTGTATCTTAAATGATAGCTGCAAATCTGTGCCAGCTGCTCTGCTGGAAAATGCAGGTGTATGCCATTTGAAATCTGTGTCAAGCTACTGCAGCTGAGAGGTTCTTGTAGTGCTTTTCCTTAGCAAAGTCACCCCAGTACTTCTGGGTGCTAGTCAATGACCATACTGCTCATAGAAGGAAAATATAAAGACTGGAATATTAAATAATATATACTGAGAAAAAGTGAAGTGAAAGCTTTTATTTACACTACACGTCACAGCCCAGATATTCTCACTAGAGAAATCAGTAAACCAAATTACTTCCTCTTACAGTGTTTTATGGCTCAGTGAAACTACTTGTGTATGCAAAGGTAGCTTTTTCATTGAAGTCAGTGGGAGTGAGATAAGGCTGTAGAATTGTGCAACAAAACTGCCATCTATAAAAGCTTTTAGATATTAAACTTTATGTTTCTTTTTTGAAAATGTAGGTAAATCCCCACCTACTTCTTAATACTGTAATTGAGTCTAGCAACACCTGTGCCTGCTTCTGCATGTGTTGGGAGTTGCAATCACTCTTGTGTGACTACAGAAAGGCTACCAGCAATCAGGCTGAAATTGTTAGATGATGAGAGGGATTTGTTAAAAGAAAGTTTGCTAGCTGATATTTAGGGGTGATGTGAGGGGAGAAACAAGAAGTGAGTAAGGAGCTCTGTAAGTAGAGGAAATTATGAGCTGCTCTGGTATCTCCAGGTCTTCTTCTGTCTGACAAGGTATGAGTAACTGATAGCTTTTCTGATGAGAAAGCCCTAACTTAGGAGGGGGTATGAAAAGGGGTCCCCCCTGTCCCTGTGTTATGACAATTGTAATAATTTAATACTTTCTCAAGTATCTATTATGGTCAAACTTCTTGTTGGTTAAAAGGTTCAAAAGGCACTACAGCCAATGCTCTGAAATAACATATAATTTACCTCTTTAGGAAACCAACTGAAATGTTGGGAGGTGTAGTAGAGGAAGGAAGAGACCTGGAAAGTAGAGATCTTAGTGTATGGTGCCGTGAGCTTTGGTGTTTAGTGAGTGACTAAACTGTGCATATTGTGTATTTCTGTAGTCTTGGGGAAAAGTGTGAGACTTCTTTTTTTTGAGGTACTTGCTTGACCTTAAAAAGAAATCTGTGGTGCAGACTTAATGGGAGATCTGCATCCCTTAAATCACCATATCATCATGTGAAAGCACGGTAAGGGTGTACCTCCTGAAGGTTTGTTATCTCTGATACTATAGATCAGGTGCTATGATGTCCTATCAGTTATCTCTAGTAAGAAAATAACTGTACAGAGACTCCAAAGCAGATATTATCTGCTTCTGTAAACATCCTGTTCAATCTCTGTATTGTGTGGATTAAACTGGGCTTGTGAAGACATCTAAGCTGGAACAGAGACTGCTGCTGAAAAGCTGCATTGTGCCTGTTAGCTTGCTCTCTCTTCCACTGCAGATGTGCATAGAGAAAGCATTTACCTACTACTTCTTGGGCCTGTGGCAGTGAATTAATAATGCATAACATAGCGCAACCACTTACTAGTGCTGGCTGCTGGGATTCAGAGGCTCTTCAGTCCTAAAGAAGAGGAGAGTGGTGCAGGGGTATATTCCTGCAGAGGACTAGACCAACAGGGCTATGCTTGGATGTTTTGGGTAGAGTGGTTAGGAGTTTTCCTGTTCCTGGGATAGGAATCTGGCATGCATTCATCTCATTTTTAATACGTGTAGTAATGTTGTTTGTTTGGGTCTGAGCCAGCTGTGATTATTATTACAAATTGGAATGTAGAGATAGATGTGTGGACAAAGACTTAAAAGAAACAACAAAAAACCCTCAGAAATGCAGTCTGCAAGAAGATATGACAATATTTGGAAGGTATTGTAAAAAAAAAAGTTGTTGAACATAGTTGTAAACAAAAGTTGGTAAGCAATAAGTTAAATTTAATTATAGAAACTTTTATTTGGTCCTAATAACTGCCTTGTACTAAACGAACTTCAGTAAACAATTGACTCCAGGTTTTGTTTAGTAATAGTAATACTTTATAGGGTTGTGTGTGTAGTTTTTGGTGTTTTGGGTTTTTTTATGCAAAGTGAACTACAGTGGTACTCCTATCAAGCTGTTCAGTTCAGTGGCCTTCAGCAGTAAATCTCTGTGGATGCCCTCTGGAACAGGGCTGGTGAACTACGCAGCAAAGATGGGAGAGCTTCTTGTATTCACCATGTTGAGTCAATGTAGGTGGTAGGTTACTTTTGTTGCAAACCTAGGGTTTGTGTGCTAGCAGACAAGAACCCTCTTTTTGACAAGCTCTAGACTCACTTTAGCTCTAGGAGACTGCCTTACCCAGCTTAGTGGTGGGAATCCCCCAAATAATGTATGTTCTAAGCAACGAAAAGCTCTTACAGTGCCAACAGCAGCTCAGTGCAAATGAGGATCCAGTTTGTGTATTCTCCCTTACACCTTGGACTCCTGTACCCTGCAGTGATGGTGTTGGGATCTTAGCACATTTCTATCTGTGTCTGGTGCTGTGATTCTGAAAAGCTTGCTTTAAATCCTGATGTGGATCAAATAATCCTGTATCCAAGCAGACTGCTGAATTTTCTGCCTCTTTCTTGCCTTTAAAAGAGCTCAGAGATCACTGAGGACATTGCAATAACCTCGCTACTCTTCCATAAGGAATGTAAAAACAGATAGGATCTATTGAGAAATATTTTGATAGGGAGACTTATGACTAATTTGTTGTTACTGTGTTTTAAGATCCTTTGCTGGTCAGTTGTATCTAGCTAGAAACTGTCAGTGTTGGTGTCTCTGGGCCTACAGAGCAATGCCATCCACATTGCTCTCCTCTGCCTGACCAGCCAGAGGCTTCATCTGACCTCTGTGGGCTCTGAAATGTGCTGCACTGTTCATAAAATCTCTTCTGGGGGAAACAGTTAAGGTCACTCTGGCATAGGGTATTGCATAATAAGGGTTGAACAGATTAATATTTGTGTGTCTCTGAAGGACTGGTGGTGGAGTGGTTATTGCTGCCAGTGATAGGTGCTGATGCTTACCTTCCTGTGCACTGTGGTGCTGTGTTTCAGTTTGTGCTGGTTTGGTGAAATGATCTAACTTTTGCTGAAGTTGCTATGGAAAAAGCAATTAATGTCTCTTATGTTTCCGACTGGGATACTTTCACCGGTGACTCTTGGGCTGCTAGGTGTTTGGAGAGGCTCTTGGTTACAGATGGGTATATGCTCTGCTCCAGGGAAAAGGAGCACAAAGCAGGGGGAGTGGTCACCCTCAGGAAGCCTCTGCCTCTGGATGACTGGACTGGAAGTGCTGCCCTGTCCCAGAGTATATCCCAGAAACATCAGTGTCACCAGGCTCTCCTGCCTGCCTTCTCCTCAGCAAGGCCTTGGGTCTCCCGGCAGTCCTGTGCCAACACACCCAGTGTGCAGCCTCGGTATGCTGCAGCTTGAGGAGGTGGCCCTGCTGTTCAAAGTCCTCTGCTCCTGTAGAGCAGTTATGCCTTGGGGAGGGGTGGGAGTGCCCAGCCTGTGTACTCACTCCTCAGCAGTCTTATCTTTCTTATCTTGAGGGCCTGACAAATGCGAGGGGCTACAAGCTGGGGGTGAGGTGGATGTCTTGTGTAATGCTTCAGCTCAGCCTTGGTAGGCAGGGCTGGAGACCAGCTCCATGCAGATCTTACTCTGGAGACCTTTGCAAATGAGAATAAATTGTTCTCACTTTGGGAAGTGCTCAGATGGAAACACCAGGCAGGGCTGAGCCTTTTTTTTTTTTTTCCCCCTACTGATAACCAATAGGGAGCAAAACACTTCCTTTGGTGGAAATGCAGAGATGGGCCTGTTGTCTGAAAAGCAGCTTCATCACCTGGTATGCAATGAGCCAATAGTCACATGCTCAGAAGAGACAATTATTTCATATCTGTGCAAAGATGGGTGCTAGGTTGTAATTCCACAAAGCTAGCACACCCTGCAGTTAAACAAGCAAGCAATTTATACAGTTTTAGATTCATCTACTTAGTTTCCAAAGTCCTTCCTCAAAATCATTATTGGTAGTCACTTATCTGCCACCATTTCTATTGGGCTAAGATTTTGTCTCCTTCAAATTAAAAGTACAGTGTTCTTTTATTCTACAGTGCGTGCTCAAGGAGTGTGTGTGTGGGGTAAGTCTTTTAGGTCTCGAATTGGGTCGGTGGTTGTGATCACCCCCTGCCGCCTTTACTTTTCTCCTAGTTCATGCTGCTTGGGCAATCATCTGGCCTTTGGTGCCTTCTGGAGCAGGATGTTTCCTGTTTACCAGTCTTTAGTTCCTTCTTCAAGGGTACAGTGGCTGGCAAAGCCTGCATCGTTTATACAAAGTAACCAGGCCTACATAGTGAAACTATTGAGTAATGGTCCTCCTTAAAGGACAATGCATCCTGTTTAACCTTAAACTGAGCGGTGTTGCCACAGTTAGGCCATAACTCAAACATATGACTAGAGGCCAAGCCTGAGCCTTGCCCTGAACAGTGGGTCCCATTGCAGCTTGTGGTTCTGAAATGCTTTCAGGGTGCAGCCCCATGGGTGGCTGCTACCTCCCCTTCTGCAAACCCTGGACACTGTAACTGGTGTGATGTTGCCTCAGGATTCTCTGGAAGAGAGGGGGAGATGGATCTGCTGTTCCCCACTGCCTGTCCAAGGCACGTGGAAGGGTCTGGTCCAGGCAGTATGTACCTGACACCTTCTAGTGCTTTGACAAAATACAGTGCTATTTCTGTGGTTTGTAGTGTGTGCCTGGTCTTGTTATGGCAAGCTCCTTCAGTATCTCTTCTTAGAAACTTTTCTGTGGCTTCCAAGTATTGACAGCTTGTAAATTTCTTCACTGTGATGAAGTGAAAGGTGTATAATCCAGTGGAGTGTTGCTTCTCCCAGGGGAATGTTGTCTGGAAAAAGGTTTTAATGTAGCCAAAGTCTACAGTCTTTTAAGAATGTTATTTCCAGTTTTAGCATTTCCTTATCAGTTTTTTTTTAATGGTCCTTAGAAGTAATTTGGGGTTTTTATTCAACCTTTGGATTATGGTCTATTCATTTATTAAGCTCTCTTCCAATATTAAGGCTGGATATTTTATTTTAAGTGGGATCTCTGACTCCTTTATACTCACAGGATGATGCAGAAGAGTTTAAAAAACCTGTAAATGGCTAGATTATCTGGCTGTATCTTTATGGTATGAAGTATTCAGTAAAAATATTGCCTTGCATCTTGTAGCTGGGCTGGCACAGTTGCCTGTGCAGCTGTATTATGGCCCTTATGATGTGCTGATCTGGCTTTAGTAAATTCTCTGGGTTATCTTCCAGTTATCAGTTCAGACTGCAGCTGGCTGGATTTGTATGCCAGCACAACTGGAGGGGGCTGTGCAGAGATTCAAAAGATGGGGCTGAATTGTGGCAATACCTTAAACTAGTGCTGTTGCTGCTGAAGAATTCTGGATTGTGAATTAGGGCCTTGATGTTTGCTAAGTAATAACAACATGCACAAAACATAATTCCACAAAAAGTTACTTTTTCTGTTTGTTTTAAAAAGCTGCAAAAATATTACAGGCTCAAAAGGATTCCTAGATAGGTGTCACTGATTTCACTGGCTGCCATCACCAAAATAGAGCTGAAATTGTTTTAAGCAGAAGAAAGAGGTGAACCTCAGTTCTTAACAGTGTCTGCCTTAATCTACAAAGGAGGCTTCTTATGATTGCTGTTTTGATATTTTCTAGCACACATTCACTTCTGTTATATCACTGTACAGTGTACTGAGGGCATTTTTTTCAGTCTCAAGGCAACAATTTTAAGTTTGAGAATTTTCTAGGTATGTAATTGCTATACTTATTTATGGTGATTCACTCTGATTCATTGATCAATGAATCTGTATTTCTGCAGAACAGGGAAACTTTTTTGGCTATAATGTTATAAGCTTGCTTTTAAGCTTCAAAACAACTATCTGAAAAGCAAAAAGTGAAATTGGAGGGTGAAAACTCTTACTATATTTGATAATTTCTGGGGTACCAGGAAGCATGTGAGGTCAATTAAAAGATTTGATGACTGTCAAAGATTTGGAAAATGTTTTTTGTGGTGCGGTCTTTTGTTTGGGTTTTTTTTGTTGGTTGTTGTTTTNGTGCTTGGGGTTTGTTGTTGTTTTGGTTTGGTTTTTTTTCCTCTAACTTGCAAAGAGAGAAGGATGAGAACTTAATCCTCCTCTGAAGACTGGCAAATAAAGCCTGGAGACCTCATGGTGGCTCAGGACAAGGAACTGTCTTTTCTGAGGGTCATACTACAGTACCTCAGCCTGCTTGACTATTTCTTGATGTGGGGCATAAGGCAGGCAGGCCTTGATCTTAATGGTATCTGTGCTTCTTCCTTGCCCTCTTCTTGTTCCTCCCACTAATGCTGTAGGGGAAAAAACCATGATACTTTAGAAATGCTGTGCTTGCTAAGTAATTCCTAGGTACTGTATTGTTAACCTTTGTTTCTTCAATTAATGTGGGGTTGTTCAACATATGCAATACCTGACTTGAGTATTAAGCAATATTGCATCTTAAATTCTGATGTGAAATTCTTTGTCTTCAAATTTCATATTCAACTTCTCAAGTGATATTGTCTGCTGACAGCTTCTCAAATAATCTTGGTCAACTCAGTTGACTAGAGAATTTTAGACATGTATGAAAGCTCGTGATGATAATGAAGCAAATGTCACTTTTACTTCCAGTTTCATTACACTTTTGAATTGAAAGTTTGAAGTGAGACATTATTTGGTTGGCTCAGACTGTGTTTATTTTCCTTTCAGAAGGAGGTGAGCTGTAGCTTCATTTGAAATGGATATAAATAACTCTAAAAGATGCAGTAATGGCAGAGTTGGCTACTGTCAGTCTGTTAGATTCTTAGATTAATAATTAGATTCCCTAATAACACTGGGGAGGAAGATGCAATTGATCTCCCCTGGCAGAACAGCCTTGCCATTCCCTCACTTCCCCTGCTGGTGGGGCAGCCCATGGGGCAAGGGGCAGGAGCAGCCACTCCCCAGGCTGGGAAATACTTGTGTACTGGAAGGCTACTGCACCTGGGCTTCTGGACAGGTGAAATAGCTGCCTGTAAGGTGCTACTTACTGCAAGGTGCCTTGAACAGTTTGGGTGCCCTCCCTATGGCGTGAGGAGGTGCTCTGGCAGAGAGCATCTGTCTGTCTTGCTGGTCACCTCTGACCCATGGGAATTTATGACTTGCTGCTGACGCATCTCCAACTCTGGTGACTATGTAAACTGGAACTTAAGCAGAGGAGCTCCCTCTTTCATGGTAAACAATCATCTCGCTTCCTGTGTGTGGATTTATTAGGGTTTAAAGGGGTGTATGTGTATGCTTAAGGAAGTTTTGGCCTCTTCTTCACTCCCTTCTAAATTAATGCATTGTTGCAACAGCACCAGGAGCTTGGGCTGTCCACATTGGATGCTGCAGGTTTCCCAGCCTCCCTGGCAGTGCTACTGGCCAGGGGAACTGCCTGCAGCCCACAGCATCCGTCTTTCCCCTGCCCAGCCAGACTCTGACTTGGGAGTTCACCCCCTTGCCTCCTGTGGTGCTGCTTGCATCAGGCCAGAAACCTGGTTTTATATGTGGAAAATAGTAATAATGTATTCATTGTTTAATACATACAAACAATCACAACTCATATTTGGTCCCTCACAGCCTTTTGTCCTGTCTTGCTTTTCATCTATTTATTTAGACAAAAATAGATAGATTATGATGTTCTGCTGCACTATCCAAAGTGAAAAGTCTTAGCTGAGGGATGTGACTTGCCTTTAAATCTGGCCAACTTCATTGCTATTTCTGTGTCTTTTTGGGTAGTGAAATGACAAAAGATCTTGAAATGACTGAAAACAAGCCTTCTGAGACTTAAAATACAGTAATAATAAAAACTGGTATGATTTCTTCTGTCCTAATTGCCTGTCTTGTGATGTACAGTTCCACTGAGCTATGTTCCACTTAGTCTGCTATTGTATTAGGTAATTGTTTTTTCTGTCATACTTCATAAATCTGGAATTTATCCTCAATAAAACTGAATAATAGATGCCATAATCTTGTTACAGACAAGTAGCATGTCTTAAGCACATCAATAGAAGGCTTCACCGTCTTTATGGACATCACTATAAAGAATTGAACTTACGATGGTAGAACACCATCTGTTAATTTTTTGGTAACTCCTTAGTATAAAGAGATGTTCATATATACTTTGTGAAGCATGATCATTTCTTCAAAGCACTCAACTTCCTAAAGCAGAATTTATTAATAGTAAGACACATATATATACAAAAAAAAAAAAAGGAATTTCTAGGAACTTTCTAGTTGCCAACAATTATATTTGGGTTTATTGTGATTAGGTACTCTCTTGATGCATACTCAGACCACACTTGGACATTAAAAAGATGCAGTACCTACTTTAGAGTTTACGGACTACTTTGCTAGGCTTGGAATTAGTGGGAGGGCATTGAGGAAAAACAGGGATAGCTGGAGGAAAGAACAAAGGCTACGCTTGTGTGGCTGTGTGGCTTACGTCACTTCGTTAAGTAAACAGGGTGGTTCTGCTAAGCTTTCTGACTTTGTAGTCGTAAGGATACGTGCCTCTTGTACCATGCCAAACCATCCCACTGATATAGAAGTTAACTTGTTCTCCATCTACCTGTCATCTTGCCAAAAAACAATGTGTAGATTGTGATGTGGGAATAAGATCAAATATAAGGGATCAGTACTGCCTTTGGGAATATTTCCCTCGTTCCTTCTCGTGGGAGACTTGTCTGCTTGCTGTCCCCAGCTGTTAGTCTTACCATTGCACTGTTGGTATTTCATACACCCATTCTTTTTGTAATCTTTTCTGCAGCAATCATTCTTTGGTGGGTGGTAAGAGGTATCTATTGTTTTTCCTCTTACGTATTGGGCTTTGTGCTTCCATCTTCAAAACTCTACCTGGCAAAGCACTGATGCAGGATGACACCTTGGCAATGTTGTTACATATACCGGTGTTGTAGACTTGATCACAACAGAATAAATGCTTGCGCTGGTATAATTATGCTGGTGAGGTAAGTGAATTTAAAGCATTATACCACAACAAATGCTTTTGCTCATAATGTGAAGTTGCAGATAAGGAAGGACCTTCCAGTTTTACTAGTCTATCTTGGGTATGTCTGTGATCTTGGTGGATCTTTCTCATCCTACCCAACCTGAATCTGATCATATAAACTAATGGTGATAAACAGTTAGAAAAGATTAATTTCAAAGGAAAGATTGTCACTTCTGCTTGAAACAAAATGCTCATCTGGAAGTCTCTTGACTTCTATGGTTTGTGAAGGCATATGGGACCAACGCCCGTGCATCTGTTGGCACAGCTATAGCCACTTGGATGTATGAAGAAGTCTCTGTCACTGCCTAAGAAGTTACCTCTTTCATTTCCAGCATCCTTACCCTGTCTTCTGCCATGGTGACTACAAAGATTTGCTCCCTTGAGCTGTTACTGTCTTGATGTTACTGCTCCACTGTGACTGCTTGCCTCTCTGGCTGTGTATCATGGACTTGGGGCTTGCCTCTGCGGTTTAACCCCAGCCAGCAACTAAGCACCACACAGCTGCTCACTCGCTTCCCCCCCACACACCCCGTGCAGGGGGATGGGGGAGAGAATTGGGAAAAGAAGTAAAACTTGTGGGTTGAGATAAGAATGGTTTAATAGAACAGAAAGGAAGAAACTAATAATGATAACACTAATAAAATGACAACAGTAATAATAAAAGGATTGGAATATACAAATGATGAACAATGCAATTGCTCACCACCTGCCGATAGGCACCCAGTTTTTCCCTGAGTGGAAATCCCGCCCCCCCCCTCACTCCTACCAGTTTATATACTGGGTGTGATGTCACATGGTATAGAATACCCTGTTGGCCAGTTTGGGTCAGCTATCCTGGCTGTTTCCCCTCCCAACTTCTTGTGCCCCTCCAGCCTTCTTCCTGGCTGGGCATGAGAAGCTGAAAAATCCTTAACTTAGTATAAACATTACTTAGCAACAACTGAAAATATCAGTGTTATCAACATTCTTCTCTTACCTAACTCAAAAACATAGCACTATACCAGCTACTAGGAAGACAATTAACTCTATCCCAGCTGAAACCAGGACAGTCTCCAAGCCTCATTTGTTGACCAAGTCTATTATCACCCTCTGGAATGCTCTTGAGGTGGCTCTGGCACACCTGGGAGGAAAGGGTGGTGACCTCCCCCCATACCATATACTTTATGGCACATGCCAGGGCATGGTGGAGGCAAAGTCCTTTCAGCAGTATCACAGGACTGGCTCGGGCAGTTGTAATAGCCCACATCTTCTCTACAAAGGCAGTCTTCTCTACAAAAGCCAAGCACTGCATGTTTTAAAGGCAAGTGGGGCCAGTAAGGAGCCTGAATGAAACTAGGTAATGTAGCTGGATTTTAGGCAAATGGTGGGCTTTGTACTCTTCCTTGGTCAGTGCACTTTAAATAGTTAATTTTGGTTGCTGTTTCCTTCAGATAGGTAAAAGTATATAATCTCTTTGCTGCTGAACTTAAATTGACTTCTGAGGCAATCTGTCTTTTCTGTATGTCTCAAAGTGAAATAGGCTCTGGACTCTTTCTAGTAGGAGCCTCGGACTCCTACTTGCTCTGCCTGATGCAAATGACTACTAATTGTGTCCAGCACTGTGTGCACAGTCAGTTTTAGGTTGAGGAAATAATTCTGCAGCAGCTTAGCTGGCTGAACCTGACAGCTGGATTATATGAATCAGCATTCCTTGCTTAATGAAAATCAAAGTGAGTTACTGAAATATCAGTCATACTGCTTGATGCCACCTCAGCTGATGTGACCACTTCTTTTTGGATGTGATCCAAGAACTTTGCTTCGGCACTTGCCTGACAGTCAGCTGCCTCATTTTTTCTTGGCTCTGATGAGGTACAAGTATGTACTACTGTTACTACAGTAACACTGTAGTTGAATGTTCTAGTAATAATGTGTTTATCTTAAAAACTATATTTATCTTTTTATGATATTTGTCTCAATTTAGCTAAGACCCTTTAAAAGTGAAACTTAAAATGTATTTCACTGGAAGATGCTTTCCTGCAACAAACTTGGAAATGTATTATGGATAAATTATGTGTGTGTGTGTAGAGGGGGTGTTGTCTGAAGAATGGTTTTTAAAAATGAGCTAGGTGTCTGAAATATCTGCATACAGCAAGCAATAAAAGCTATTAAACTGATTGTCATCTTGGTCTGGTTGTAAAACAAAATGAACTAAAGTGAAGAAGCCAAAACTGAAGTTCTGGGTCTGATTCAGTGTACAGAGCCAAAAATAAAATATGTTTTTTTACTTACTTGCATATGCTTGGAATTGAATTTGAAGTGGTGGTGGTGGTGGGGGAAGTGGGTACAAAAGGATGGGAGACTTTCCACTGATTTCAGCAGGTATTGGCTCAGATTCTTGTTCCGTTCCCTTCTAGCAGAAAGAGTCTCATGTAAGCTAAGGAAGACCAGATCCTACTTCCTTCCTTTCCACCAATACAAAGTGTCTGGGGCCTGCTATAGCATGAGCAGAAAAAAGCAATCCCACTGAAGTCTGTGGGCTATCTCCTTGTTAAGTAAATGCTGCCTATCACAGATGGAGCTTTAGGCTATTAACTAAACTTGTGGAGCACTGGGAATACTTATGAGCAACCACAATGATGGAGACAGTTAAACAGAAGGACTCTCAGGTTAGTGAAGGCTAAAAATAGCTTTGCTTGGATGGGATTTTTGACTCTGAAATCTCTTGTCCTTGGCTGGCCACTGACTGAATTGCTTATTTTTTTCCAAGCCAGCCTGTTTACCTTTTTTGGAGAGAGGAATTCAGTTGTAGAGTGTGGGGAATATTACTTTATTGCAAATTCATGTTATATTGCCGGTGACTTTGTTCTTGGAATTGGGACAGCAGTTGGATTACTCTTTCTATACAATAAATTAGGGTGACTGAAGCACTGAAGAAAGTATGTTAGAACTTGTAATGGGTGCAGTGCTCTCCCATTTAGTAGATCTAACTGGTCTAATTTGTATGAACACTGTGCTTAAGACCTGCTTATGGACCTGCACATCATTGTGCAAAGGGCTATGCAAACACAGACCAAAATGTCAATTCTCAGTGTCAAAATTTAAATGAAATGAATAGGAAGGGGAGGAATACAGGATGGTGGAAAGCGGGAGGAACCTGAGAGAGTAGTGACCAGATGCTGGTGTGCTATGTGGCCTCATGTAAGACCAGTATCCTTCAGAACTGGGATGCAACTATAGCATATTAGTAATGAGACAAAACATGGGCCAACTCTGGCTTCTGAGGTTTCCTAGTGCTGTCATCTAAATTAGACCCATTCCAATAAGAATACTGTGCTTTGAATATTATAGTGATTTTATTTATTTTTTTAAAACCATAAACTTAAAATGCCTTAGAAAACCATGCTGAAGCCTCTCTATTCATAGTTTTTGTCCCTTGGAGACTGGAATGCTGTCATGGTTTAACCCCAGACAGCAGCTAAACCATGCAGCTGTTCACTCACTCCCCCCCCACCCAGTGGAATGGGAGAGAGAATCAGAAAAAAAAAAAAAAGTAGAACTTGTGGGTTGAGATAAGAACAGTTTAATAGAATGGAAAGGAAGAAAGCAATAATGGTGATAATAATAAAATGACAATAATAAAATAATTGGAATATAGAAAACAAATGATGTGAAATGTAATTGCTCACCACTTGCTGAGAGATGCCCAGTTAGTTCCTGAGCAGCAATCTGCTCCCCAGGCCAACTCACCCCAGTTTATATGCTGGACGTGACATCACATGGTATGGAATATTCCTTTGGCCACTTTGGGTCAGCTATCCTGGCTGTGTCCCCTCCCAACTTCTTGTGCCCCTCCAGCCTTCTTGCTGGCTAAGCATGAGAAGCTGAAAACCCCTCGACTTTAGACTAAACATTACTTAGCAACAACTGAAAACATCAGTGTGTNCTGAAAACATCAGTGTGTTATCAACATTCTTCTCATATTAAATCTCAAATCTAACACTATACCAGCTACTAGAAAGAAAATTAACTCTATCTTAGCCAAAACCAGGACAAATGGGTAAGACTGTTCCAGAGGATGTACTGGAAGGAAGCAGGGGATTATTCTCACTTCTGTTAGTTGGATGCTAATGCTGCTGACTTTGGAAAGAGGTGTTAGTAGTCTTGTGAGAATTCATGCAGGTGCAATGGCTCTGCTCTCTCCCCTGGGAAATGATTTATCAGCAGCATAAAACAATAACTAAGTGAAACAGCCACCTGCCTTTTGCCACAGCAGTAGGTAATAATGTTACTGTGTGAAGAATACTATAGGTGAAAAGAGGCCATGTTCTCCTTCTGTCCTAAGCAGGAAAGAACTGTTCTGAAAGCAGAAAGACTCTTCCTTGTTCCTTGAAACTTTTTTTTTAAGTGAAGGATTTGTTTGACTGACTGGCTTGCACATAAATGGTTCTGAGACCATCTTGAGGTGATCTCATGGAAATGACAGGGTAGGAGGGCTCTTGCCTATCCTGCTATTACTGTTTGTTTAGGTGTGTAGGTATTTCCTGCAAGGCTAGCTCAACAGAGCAATTAGAGCCTGACCATGCAGACATCTGTAATGCAGGAAAGCTAAAAGTTCACGCTGTTCTGCAGTTTGCATAGTTTATTCTTTTAAACTTGACAGTTTGTAATCTCTTCTGTCTGTTTGTGGATTCTGCTCAGAATCTCCAAGAGACTGGAATTTTCCATCATAAAAATAAATGGAAAGTAGGGGGAACTCAGTGCCTCTGAAAATCCTACTTCACGTTATTTCTTCCCCTCTTTAGGTGTAAGAAACTTCATGTGAGTTTGTACTTGAGTATCTTCTTGTTCCCTGGACAAGAGCAGCCTAGGTCTTGGCACTCAAAATCGTTGACTCAAACTTTTGCAGGCTCAAAGTAGGGCCAGCTCTGAAGTTGGGTAGAGCTGCTCAGAGCCTTGCCCAGTCAAGCTAGGAATATCTCAAAGGACTGATATTCCACGACCTCCATGGGCAGCCTGGTGTAGTATTTGGTCATCCTTATTTTGATCCCTCTCCTCCAAGGGAGCCAAGTGCTTTTGATGACTGACCCTTTCAGCATAATGGTCCAGACAGTTCTCCACTTCCCTTCCACATACCTCTAGGACTTGGCTGATCTGGATACCGAGGGAGACTGCTGAAAGCTTTGCTAGAATCAAGGTAAATCATATCCACTGCTCTTCCGTTGTTCAAAGTCACCCTTCTCTTCATAGAAGGAAATCAGGTCAGTTGAGCACTATTTCCTTTGGCTAACTCCTTGTTCCAGTTCCCCATGACCTTCTCATCTTCACTGTGCTTAGAAACAGCTTTGAAGACTTGCTCTGCAGTCTTTCCAGGGACTGTGATTAAGTCTGTGGTTTCCCAAGATCACCCTTCTTGAAGAGGAATGTGATTTTTTTTTTTCTGCTTTTCTGTAGTTATTGAGGCCCTCCTGAAATTGCCATGACCTTTTAAAGGTGATTGAGAGTGGTGTCTTAATGGTGCTGTCCAGCAGGCAATGTTCCTGTTTCCCTTCATCCTTCTACCTTCTGTATGCTGCTGTGAGATCTCATCATCTCATTCAGGGCTGTCATATAATTTGTTTAGTTTTTTTAACTAACAAAGTAAAATACCTGCCTGGGATTTTGCTTGGGTAAGGCAATATTTTTAAGACATTTAAAAAAAAAAAAAAAAGTACCCTACTAACATATATGAATATCCATGGTTGAGGTAACTTGCAGAGCTTGAGACTGATCTTGTGTGGGCTGATAAGGTGCTTGCAGATATGAAAAGGGACTGCTAAAGGTGATCTTAGTTTTGATGAGAACTTATGAATATACACTCACTTCCTTTTCAATTTTAGTAGCTCCTTCCTATTGCAGCCTGTTGTGTATTGAATTGTTGGGGACGTATTTGACACCCACTTTTCAGGTGTTGCCAACTGTCAGAAGCACTCTCGTTCTGATTAAAGGGATTGCCTGGCTATATTACCTGAATTCTTTTGGCCTTATTCATATTAGCTTGAAGGGGGGAAAGTAAAAGCATGTAAACTTTAAGTGCCCCAAGTCAAAAGCCACAGTACAGGCAGCTCGTACTGTTGTGGTACAAGACAGCATCAGGGTAGGTGTTATAGCCAAGCTTCTGATGACTAGTTATGAGTCCAGTCACTTACTGCACTGCTGATGCTTCTCCCAGCACTCATGAGGAGAGTTTTAGCCTGTGCACTCCTTTAACCCACTAACTTAATTCTGGTGTCTGTACAGATTCCTTAAATGCTTCTGGGCACAGAATCTCCTGTGAGTGGAACATGACAGGAATGTAAAATTTCTCTGAGCTAGAATGAACATCAAACTAAGCTGCATGTTACTTGACAGATAGCTTTGGAGTTGAATGGCTTAATGAGAGTTTGGAGCTGTAATGTGGCTTTTAATGTCTGGACATGTTTCACTGGCACTGATTTTTGCTTTATTTAGTTTGGGAAAACAGACTACTCTGTGACGTCCATTTTATAAAGCTATTGCTAAAACTGATTTTTTTTTTCAGCTGCTGCTGCTTTCAAGGCTGCTAGAAATCCCCAGGATGAAGTCAGAAAGAACATAATCTGTTGAACTGTGATGCTGAAGCAGATTTGCAAACATCAAAAGTGAAGAAAATATTCTGCATATAAAACATAAATCACTACAATCTCTGCAATAACTTACTATGATAAAATGGCAATGAATTTTTTATGAAGTATAGCAATAGCACCAGATGGGTACTGGGCCTGTGGGAGAATCTTCCCATTTCACATTAATTCTGATAGAGTGAACTATAAATGGCATGCAGTAATAAACAGGTCACCTACAATCTAGTGACCAATGTTAGTTTGGACCTAACAAACCAATATAGATTCAGACATTCTAAACTGGCATATTTTCCTGGACTACTATCTGAGGTCTGGCTCCATGAATTCTTGTCTGTACAGGTCTCTCTGCAGTGTGTAGGTGGGTGGTGTTTGGTTTAAATTGCTTTATGCTCACACAGTTGTCTTCTGTCCTTTTTTTATCTTGTCACATCCTGCTATAATTAACCTGCCTTCAAAGTGTTATTAATCCAATGTGGAATGGATGAGACCACTGTAAATGTTCATGTGAACTTCACCTACGTCATATGAGCTAGAGTGGTAGTCTCTGTGGTACATGGCTTTTCTTGTTGTTAGGAAGTTGTGTTAGTTTAGCTTTATAATTTCCACTGTTGAAGCAACACTTCTATTAATGTTGGGATGCACCCAGCTGTATTTGTCTGTTACTTCAATTTATGGTTAAGTTCTAGCCAGGAGTGTATTATGCATAGCATCCTCTGTGTTGCTTTTAGTCATGGGTAGTGACCTAGAGTAAGAGTACAAATTTCTGTTGATGCAATACATAAGGAAGGAGTAATTCAAGGCTCAACCCTGTGACCTGTCAAAATCAGAGGAATGCTTGGTTAAAGATTCATCAAACAGAAAAGTAATTTCCCAGAGCTTTTTTTCTTTGCAAACTTAGATCACATTTTGGTCTTGGGGGCATCTAACCTTGGTTTTTTTCCTTATTCTTTTTTCTACCTTTTTATTTTCGTAGCGGCATCTAAGCTAGTTTAACAAAGCTAAAACATGGCCTTATCTATCATTGTACTTCTGAATGGTGGGAAACGGATTTGAATAAGGGGCTGGGGGTGTATGTATGTACAAACAATGACTCTACCTTCAGTCATTGCAGATTAAGATTTAATGCACACTAATCCATCTGAGTGTATGAGGGTAAAGATTTTTTTTTTAGTCATGTGATTTTATTTTACTTATTTTATTAAGTACCCTCTACAATACAGTGGAAAAGCTTGGTGGGTTCCAAAGCATTTCTGTAGAGAATTTAAATACCTGCATGTACTTTGCCCTCATCAATCTGAAAATAGTTATTCTGTGCAAACATATGGGTGTATATACTCTTCAGAATGAAGTTCAGAGTCCTTATTTGGCTTTGAAGTGACTGATATGTCCACATGGAACAGTACAAGCCATGTNAGAATGGGGAGGAGAATTGAAACTGTGCCAAGCAGTTGTGGACGAGTGAATGGATGAAAACGAGAGGGGCTTGGAGGAGGGGAAGCTGGGTGTTGGGCAGGAGTGTACTTCCAAAGTAGGCAATGTTACCGTAGTGCAAATATGTGCAACATGCAGCTCCAACCCAGCTCTGCAAGATTCTTGTAGGAATACCAGGTTCAGAGTACTAACGTACAGTGGTGTGTCCCAGCGAAAACAAGCAAATAATAATAAAAAAAAAGCCCTGTCAGTGTTACAGTCACTGTGACTCTGTCTACGTATTTATGCTGGTGATTGCGTATACAAGCCCTATTTCAGATGTTTTTAAGTGTGTTGTAACTGTCTTGAAATGTAGACTTACAATTTTATTGTTGTATTTAACTGTGTAAAAATTAGTAACTATAAAACTGTTCTATGCCAAAGTCATTCCACCTTAAACAAAACACATCATTATCTTCCTCTGTCTACCTTTTCTGGGTATAAACATAGGACTGCTTTTGCTGGCCAGAGCATGTTTCTGGCTATTTATAGCATTACAAAAATCTTTCCAGGTTCTCTAGGTACCTATTAACAGGTCTTTCTTTTTGATATGGGGGAAAAAAAAAGAAAACAACCCAGGAACACCTAGAATGAGACAGATACGGAAAGGCTAGAGGCTCCTGAGAGATGCAGCATTTCTATTGTCCTTTCTGCTTTTCAACAATCACTCCAAAGTCACACTGCTGATCTACAAGATATTCATGAACAATCCTCTTGTCTTGTGAAAATACCCACCGAAGAGCTTCATGATTCAGAGAAGAGCAAGACAAACACCTCTAGGGCTCTCCCTGCTCCCTCTTATCTTGTTTTACAGATGAATGGTGATTAGCTGGACTTGAGAAGTGGTGTTCTGCTGAGGAAANGTCCTTATTTGGCTTTGAAGTGACTGATATGTCCACATGGAACAGTACAAGCCATGTTAGCTTCACTGACAAACAGCATAGCTTCATTAGCATGATGCTATTCCTTAACTAATGTGCCTTGTCTCCCTGCAAATCTAACCAGACTGACCCCAGTGAAGCGGGCTGACATAGCTCTCTAACTAGAGGTGCTCTAGATAATCTGGATATATATTCCTGCATATGTATTTCAAGAACTACACGCACCCATGAGTATACACATATCAAGGCCAGGTATAGCTTATACTCCTGTTTTTAACAGGGACACCATCTTGGAAAATAGTAAGTGCATGTGTATGTGTGTGTATATATATAAATACATGTGTGTATTTATTCCCCCACTTCTATTTAGGTCTCTTCTCTGTCTTGGTGGAACCCCTCTGAATAATATGGTCTGGCATAAGATGGATTGAAGGAATTTAGTCTAAACATGAATTTGTCGGTTTTGGGCTAATCTAAAGCATTATTATGTTAGCCAGATGACACTGTACTCTGCTGGAGTAGGAAATCAGCATGTGTGGCTTGGCTGGTGGAAGTGAAGGGGGATAGAGGGTACCTGAACTCTTAAGAGTGGATCTGTAGCTAGTGTCTAGGGTTGGGCTGTGAGGCAGGAGGCTTGTACAGTCCCATGGATTTAGCTAATCCACTGTGGGGCACGCAGGTGCTGCACTAGGGAGCAGATGCTGTCTCACAACACCAGCAGTTCTGGGGTGATTACTGAACTGTATTTTATTATGGGCTGTTTCTGGCTACAGACTTGTTGTTTGTTTGGTTGGGGGGGTTGGTGGGTTTTTTTATGCCTCTTCTAGAGCATTGTACTACAATATTATGGCAAACATTCCTTACAGGCCCTTAAACATGCTGCAGAACTAGTCAGGTTGAATCTCAAAGCTGAGACTACGGCAAGAAGTGCTGGAGTTGCAGTGAGAGTACTGTGTGTCCCCTTCCTTTCAGGAAGGTGGCATAACTCACATGGTGACACGTGCTGTTAGTTGAGCTGTAACTCCTTGTTGCTGACTTCATGAGTAAGTCTTACCTGAAAACAACTGAGTTGTAGCTCCTGGATTTTCTTCTGTTTAAATTAAACCACCTCAAATATGACCCTGAAACAAAATGGACAGGACGATTTAGGAGTGGACTTGATAAAGCCTATTCCAAATTAAAAAA
>VYZV01023909.1:5285-41708 GCA_013401275.1 Pandion haliaetus
TTGGGGGGGAGGGGTGTTAGAGAGAAAATATCCAGGACAGGGAGAGCAGCTGAGCGGGAAAGTAAAATATTCCGCTTTTTTAGCAATATTAGGTTTTTTTGGGGTTGTGGCACAACTGGATGACGCAGCCCCAATAAAACAGGGGGTGGAGAAATAACCAAAAGCCCGCTTTTACCTGCCCTAAAAGCATCATTTTGGTTCATCCTGGCCACCAGCAAAATAATTTGTAGCTTGATTAAACTTCTCCCCCTTCGGCCTCTCTGTTTTGGCCACGGGCAAGTGAAGGAGGAGGCTCAAGGAAGAAAAGGATCCTAAACCACGAGGATCTCAGAACAACTCATCCTTTAGCAGAGGGTCCTGGGTTAGTGCTGTAATTGTCTTCTTCATGGTTTTTTTTTTTTATATTTCTTGGAGTAAATGTTTAAATAAACGACGTCATTGTGTACACCCCTTGCTCTGCTTTCTTTATCCACTCCTACTTTTTTTTTTAATTTAAATTTAATTAATTTAACCAAAGGGACATGTGCAGGGGATGCTTTTACTCCCTGTGATGCACGCCCAGCAGATCCAAAAGCAAATAAATCCACAGCCATTGGAGGGCACCATCCTGCTGCCGACAGCATCCTCCATCCCCAAATATCCGCCCACCCCAACATTTCCCTTTAATATTTCACAAGCAGGGTGCAAACACAGGGCAATGCATGCATATCTGAGTATTTTAATGCATGCACATGTGGTTTTGTGCATGCACGTGCTTTTTTGCATGTGCATACAGGGGTTTTTGCACGCATCTGTCTTTAGGAGCACGCACGCTTGCTTTTCTGCATGCATGTGCTGTGGGTTTGCATGCATGTGTAATTTTTTTGCATGTCTTTCTGTGTAAACATGCATGTGCATTTTTCTGTGTGCATGTGGTTTTGTGCATACACACACTTTTTTTTGTGCATGCACACATAGCCTAGCATGTGTGTGGGTTTGGGCGTGCACATGTGTTTCTGCACATGCATTGTTGCACACACATCACTGCAGCAAGAGAGAGGACTGTATAACTCCACTCACTGCTTTTTTTCCCCTGTTAAACCGTTTTAATTTTAACTGCTGTGCTGGGACAGCAATGCCCATGTGCCATACCACCAGAGAGTGAAAAAAAACATCTTCCCGTTTAAAACAAAGCTTCAAACCTTGCACCCAAGCAAGAGGGAGGCCAGGAGAAAGCTGCAGCCCTTTTTATTTCAACGCCACCACCGAAGGCACTTGCAGGGATGGGGAGAAGGATTTGGGGAGGAGGAAGGAGGAACATTGGTGCTGAAGCCACTTCAGGGCACCATGTGCCACCATTTGAAGGCGAAGGGCTTACGGCGGACGTTGGTGCCGCAGTGAACCTCCCCGGAGAGGACGTGGTAGGAGAAATAGTCGTTGATGAAGGTGCAGGTGAGGCCCAGGGGCTCCAGCAGCGCCCGCACCCGCTCCTCCAGGCAGCACTGCCCACCCACCAGTGGTCCAAAGGGTTTGGGGATGCCCAGGTGTCTGCCCAGCACCAGCATATTCACCTGCAGCACAGGGATGCTGGTAAGAGTGCAAATCACACCCCAAAAATTCACCCCCACCGGGGATGTGAGCAGGGGGGAGGATGCTGAGCGTTACCATGTCGGGGAAGAAGGCTTCAGCACCAGTGGCCACATCACCTCGGAAAAGCTGGGGGATGTCGAGGATGTCCGGCTCGGCCAGCCCCAGCGCCCGCTTTAGGATGTCCCGGTTCCAGTTGATGCAGCTCTGATGGGAGGGAGGGGAGAGGGGTCAGCCAGGGTGGAGAGGGAGAGGGGGATGGAGGGATGGATGGACAGAGAGATGGAGGGAGGAATGGGTGGGTGGATGGAGGGACAGAGGGATGGAGGAATGGGTAGGTGGGTGGATGGAGACATGAAGGGATGGAGAGATGGAGGGAGGGACAGAGAGGGGAGGTGAACGGAGAGAGGGAGGGAAGAATGGAAGGATGGACAGAGGGATGGAGGGATGGACAGAGGGATGGAAGGACAGGAGGGATGGAAAGGAGTTCCCTGCTCCCCTTCCTCACCTGGACATAATTATTGAATTTCCGGAGACCTTCATTAACCAGAATCTCGTTGATCGTCGGCTTGGGCACCTCCTCTAGTCCTGCAGCACAGATAACCACGTTTGGGACGAGGCTCCCAGGTCTGAGCAGGGAGCTCCCCTGTTTCAGGGGTCACCGGCAGCAAGCTCCATCCCAACCCAGGAAATCAAATCTGTGCAGCTTTTTAATTAATTCTGCTTAATTCTGCCCCCATCCTTGCTGCTGGCAGCACTTTCCAGCCATTAGCTGGGGTTTGGGGTGTCAGGCATTCACCTGCCCCATTGCATTTTGCAGAAAAAAGGGAAAATGAACCTATCGAGCCCCATTTTTCATCCTTCCCCCTACCCTCAAACATCACCGCCTCGCCGAACCCCTCCTCTTGCTTCTCCTTGAGGAGCTGGTAGCAGGCACTGGGGCTGGCCAGGAGCAGCCGAAAACCCTGGGGAAGAAAAAAGGGATGATTTGAGGGGAGGGTCATGTATAAGGTTGCACCCCACTTTTTTCTCCCCCGGGACTCGTTACCTTCCGATCGGGTGCAGGGACAAAGCTGAGAAACTCATCTACATGGCCAACGTGGAGCCAGTCCGAAAACAGCTCCACTGGCGCCTGCACTTGTTGGGCAATGAGAAAATCCTTGACAGCTTTTGCCATCCGTCGGCCGCCAAATCTGTGGGGGGCACAAGGGGGGACCTGCCATTCTGGGGTGCTCAAGGTGATGTTCTACTTGCAACCAACCTCAAATGGTGCATAAAAATCCTTTTGGGGTTTTTTTCCGGTGCTCTGACCCCTCCATCCTGCATCTCACCTGGGGAAGCTGCTGCCGATCAGGATGCGGCCCAAGGGATACTCCTTGCCCCGCACTGTCACGGGGGGGCTGACCTCCAAATTACCAAAGGAATCGAGGCTGGAAGCACCCTCCAGTGCTTGCCGGGCCACATAACCAAAATCGGGGCCCTGGATGGAGGAAAAAAAGGCAATAATGGTCAAAAAAAAATCCATAAGCACCCCAAGTACAGCACTCCCAAATCATCCTCCATGCTGGCTCTTCCCTTCCCAAAAATGCAAGAAAAAAATAGATTTATTCTATTTTTTTTAATGGGCTTGCAAAGCTTTATGCCTTGCTGGTGGAGAGAGGAGGAAGGGGTTGGGTACCAGGATGCTCTTGACAGGGAAATCCTTCAGCCCCCGATCACGGGGTGAGTCGAAGACGACGGGGAAGGTCTTGTGCGGGGCTTGCACGTAGCCAAATTCAACCTCATCCTGCAGAAGGGGTGGAAAAGATGGCAGGAAGCCCCCCTGGAGCTGCTGCAGAGAGGATGGGGCTGGGCATCATCCTGCACCCACCTGGATCCAGCGGTCCTGGCGGTTCTTCAGCGGTGGGCAGACAGTGAGCAGGCACTTGGCTTTCTCAGCCATGGCGCCCACAGCCGCCACAAAATCCTCATTGTTGTCCACGCTGGGAAGAAAAATGGGATATGGGAGCTGGTCCAGCACCGGGCAGGATGCAGCCACCCACCCAGCACCTACCTGCAGACGAAGACCTCCAGCGGTGCTGCCGTGTTGGGGGTCATGATCCATGGAGCCACGCGGAAAACCACCGTGTCGGTGAAAATTGGAGTCTCCAGCAAGCCCTGGGATGGTGGGGGGACAAGCGTTTGGGCTTTGCTCCCCGCCATTACGGCTCACCCTGACCCCCCGCACAGCTGGTACCTTCTCCGGGCTCTCCAGCAGCGTGACGTGGAAAGCCACCAGCCCCAAAAAGCTGACGTCGGGGAAGGCGAGCCCTTCCACATAGAAGATGCTCTCCTCCTGATGCCGGCTGGGTTTGATGGTGTAGGCGAGCTTCGAGCCTCCCAGCACGTGCTTGTACTCCTCCAGCGCGATGCTGTCTGTGGGTGCAAGCACCATGCAACCCCCTTAAACAGCCGATGCCTTTTCTGCAGCATTTCAGCTTTATTTTTTTGCTAAACCCTTGCAAAAAAGGTATATTTGATCCCATGGAGCATGCACTGGGGGAGCAAAATCACCCAGTGCATCAGATAAAACCCCTCCATGGGATGTAGGTTGGATGCCGCAGAAGCGGGACCAACTCTGCTGCAAGCATTTTGCTTGAACCCCAATAATTTGGAGTGTCTCTCCCCGCCAGCCCCCAGCGTTGGGCACTCACTACCACCGTAGAAAACGCCAACTTTATCGGCATCACTGAAGTCCAAGTGGAGGAGGAGGTGGTGGCCGGCAAAGATGGTGCGGGGACCTCGGGTCCGCAGCACCATCTGTGACATGTCCTTTAGGTCTGGGGGGGAAAAGGGCTGTAAGAAAGGAAAATTTGGAGGGAAAAAAATGGGAAAGAGGGGGTTTCTTGTATGGGATGTGCCAATACCAGCATAGGAGCGAATAGCAGTGTCCTGGTTATCCAGCGTCTCAGCTTTGGGATTGTCACGGTCGCAGTTTACCAGCAGGATGGCCCCATGTCCATCAGGACCCCATGTCCACGTTGCCTGAGGGGAGGGAATGAAGGAGGGCTGGGGGTGTCAGCCATCACCCCCCCACACATTCCAGGGTTGTCTCAGGGAGCTCCCACCCCACCTTTATACCTTATCCAGCAGCGTCTTGCTCACTGCCCCACTGCGGCTGGCATCGGTGTCCAGTGAGATCTCTGCGGGGAGAAGGATGCTGGGGGGGGCATCCCCACTGACACCACGGTCTGGGGGTTCCCCCCCCCTCCACTTACCCACGCAGGTGAGGTACAGCATGGCTCTACCCACGGGCACCCCGCCGGCCTCCCTGAAATAAGAAATCCTGACCTGCAACAAGGAGCGGGTGCTCGCCACTGTGCAAAGAAGGGCTGGATCCTGCTGGCACACCAGCACCCACCTTTTCATCACCCACATCCTTGCTGGGAGCATCCATGGCTAGCAGCACCTCGGTGCCAGCAGCCAGGGGCCAGCGGCACACGCTGGAGGGCAACTTGATGCTCTGCGTCTCGTGCACCACGTAGAGCTTCACACCCGGCGTCCCCTGCACATGGAAGGCGACAGCATCTTTGGGTGCAGATCTGGGGGGGGAGGAAAGTCCGGTGAGAGCCCCAGGTGGGGGCATTGCTAGAATAATATAGCATGCATACATCCGCAGCTGATGCAAATCCTGCCACATACAAGAAATCGAGCAATATGTAAGAAATCCTGCAATGTGCAATTGCAACAAATACAAAATTAAACTAATCCTGCAAAATACAGTTGCAACAAATCTTGCAATATGTATTTACAATAAATCCTTCAATATGCAACAAAACCTGCAATTTGCAATTGCAACAAGTTGTGCAAAACTCAATGTATCCTACAAAATACAATTGCAGTAAGTCCTTCAATGTGCAACAAATCCTACAAAACACGATTACAACAAATCCTGCAAAAGGTAGTTGCAACAAATCCCACAAAAGGCGATTACAACAAATCCTGCCAGAGGCAACAAATCCTGCAAAACGCAATGGCAACAAATCCTGCAATATTACTTGCAACAAACCTTGAGATATCAACAAAATCAATAAGTCCTGCAATATTAATTGCAATAAACCCTGTAAAATGCAACAAGTCCTGAAAAATGCAATTGCAACAAATCCTGCAATATTCCATTGCAGCAAAACGCTGGAGCTGGTGGTTTGGGGTTTTTTTTGGCATGGAGCTTCCCAAACATTCACATTTCACCCTGCAGCAGTGCCAGTGGCGAGCCCTGACCAGTTGCAGCCCCTTAAGAGCGAGGTAAAGCTGTAACGATTGGGCAGGCTGCAGCTCGCATCACTCCACCCCAGTGCAAGAGGCCACAGGCGATGGGCCAAGGGAGGGAAGCACAGATTTGTCCCCAGGGTGGAGGGGAAAAACCCACCCCTGGGCCAGTGGGAGAGGATGGGATTCTGTCAGCAGCGTTAGTCCAGTGGGTTTGGATGCATTAAGGAAAATAAAAGCCCAAACTACTGCTTTGGCCAGGTTTTAAGGAAGCAAAAAGCAAAACCTGCTGCTGAAAAGCAATTGAATTTGGGCTGGGGCCAGCAAAGCAGCTCAAACACCCGGTGCCGGGAGGTGACGCCCCGGCCAGCAGCACCGCAGAGGTTTCACTCTCCACATTCCACCAAAACAGGGAAACGTTTCCATTTTGGAAGAGGATGCAGTAGTCCCCAGCCAGGATGTGAAACTCAGCCTAGGCCATCACTTAAAGCTCCCTGGGCGGGGGGGGCTTCTCGCACCCCAAATACTGCAAAATCTCCCTTGGAGGGGTCACTGCCCAGCCACTGCATTGTGATTTGGAGCATCTTCTTCCTCCAGGGGCTCAGCATCCCCTGGGAAAACCACCCCAAACAACAGCATCACCCCCACCCCACCCAAAGCTATTTTTATCAGCTTAGTCAATGGGATAAAAGTAAAAAAGAAAAAAAAAAGCAGATTTTATTTTTTTTCCCCCAGCGTTGCGGCCACTTACCCGCAAACATCCAGGGAGAGCTCAGTGCCCAGCACACAGACGGTGCTGGTGGGACGCTGGGTGGAGAGCTGGACGCGGCGCTGCTGGGCCATGCCGGCAGGCCCCAGGGGCACCCTTGGGTGCTGTGACGGGTGCCACAAGGGGATTTATAAAGCCTGGCTGCTGGGAGGGGATTAACCAAAGCCTGGCTTAATCCCACCTCTGAGCTGGGTGTGCACGGTGCCCGGCCGTGCTTCCTGGCAATGGAGCATGAATCAGTGCGGGGGGGAAAAGCACCCCAAGACACCCACGAGTGGTTGGTTTTTTTTTTTCCTAAGGAGCTCGGCTGTAGTTTTTTTTGTCGCCTCTTAGCACAAAGAATTGCTGATGTGACCGGCCACCCTTAAACCCACGCCGTAAAATATTCAGTGTGACACTGGAGCTGAGCTGGGGCCATGCCAGCGCCAGGCTCAGAGGGGTTTTATTTCTCCTCCCAAAGGGTTTTATTTGCCTAGCTGGAAAAAGTGGCTTTAATTCTTATTTTAAGGGAGGGTTGGAGGTGCAAACTTGGTGCTTGCCCCATCCCCTGGGTGCTGCATGGGTCGGAGGGTTGGTATGTCACCCCAACAGCAGACCCTGTCACAGCTTTAATTGGCTTGTTTTAATTAAATCCTTGTCTCAGCGTGGGAGAGCCCTTTGCCAATGCAGCTGTCCCCCACCAACTCCCTGTGGTGTCATGCGCCACTGGAATTCAGTATCACTCCTCTGGGCTGGGGAAAAATCAGCAGAGCTGTAACTGCCAGGAAAAGGGGGTTTGAAATCATCATTTTGGTTAAAAAAAAAGGGGGGGGTGTGTGCCAAGCGGGATGCGGGACCCTTTTTGGGAGCATCCTCCCCTGATTCTCCAGCACCATTTGCAAACACAGCCTTGCAGCAGTTTGTACTGGAGGTGTAGTTATGCTTTTACGCCTCAAAAAGTATTGCTAGAAAAACAAATTGCCCCCAAAACAGTGGGTTTAGCCCCATAATAGCTCCCAGGGCTCCACAGGGCTAAGCAATGCCCAGAGCAGTGGACTGGTTTAAGTTAATGGTGCTGGTTCCTGCTGGGTGAGGAGAGACGGGCAAGGGTGCCACCTCAGCACAGAGAAATGCCACGCTTTGTTTGCACTGAAAAGAGGGAGAGAAAAAACGGACTGGGTGGCTGCAAAGGGAAAAGGAATTTTTTTTGTTGAGGAAGGTGTAAAATGAATTGCAAGAGGACTGGGCTCTGCCTCCATGCTGTGCTGGGGTGAAGAGGCAGTCTCCCCAATGGGAAGTGGTGTTTCGTCTGATATAAGGAATTTGGGAGGGGAATTATTAACTACAAACCTGAGATAAGGGACTGTAAGACTCTTCAGCAGTGGGATGGGGTCTCAAACATCCAAAGCAGCCCCCTTGCCTGCTGACTCGCATGCACCACTCTCCCAAAGACACCGTGTGTTCCCATCCCGTAAAACCACCATTCCCATAACAAAGCCGTGCGCTTAAAAAAAGGTTTCAAATTATATTTTCAACCCAACAGCAGAGGAAGAAAGGACAGGAGACAGGGAAGAGCTGCGCTCTTGGTATTAATGCAGCTTTATTGGTGAAACCCTTTATTTTGATGCGTCTTCTGATGCACCCAGTGCACCTTCATCCTCCGGTTGCAGGAACTGACCCCGTCCCCAGGTGCTTCAGGGCACCATGTGCCACCATTTGAAGGCGAAGGGCTTACGGCGGACGTTGGTGCCACAGTGGACATCACCAGAGAGGATGTGGTAGGAGAAGTAGTCGTCAATGAAGGTGCAGGTGAGGCCCAGGGGCTCCAGCAGCGCCCGCACCCGCTCCTCCAGGCAGCACTGCCCACCCACCAGTGGTCCAAAGGGTTTGGGGATGCCCAGGTGTCTGCCCAGCACCAGCATATTCACCTGCAGCCAAACCAAAAATCAGTGTTTTCCCCCCAAAAGGTGTGTTTGCATCAGGTGTGGATGGAAAAAGGGGGGTCAGAGGGGAGGAGAGGCTGTGGGTCTAACCATGTCTGGGAAGAGGGCATCCGCACGGGAGCCCTTCAGGATGAAGAGCTGGGGGATGTCAATGATGTCCTGCTCGCTCAGGCCCAGCTCCTGCTTCAGGAGGTCGCGGTTCCAGTCGATGCAGCGCTGTGGAGAGGGGGGACCTGGAATTGCCACCCCTGGCCATCCCAGCCCCCCAGATCCCATGCACAGACCCCTGTGTGCCCCACTGCATCCCGCCTGGATCCTCGCCCACTCTGTTGCATCCCACCCTACTCCACCCCTCTGAGCAACCTCGTGAACCCATCTCCAACCCAAGCAACCTCTTTCCTTCAGTTTTGACACCTCTGCAGTCATCTCCCAGCAGGACAATGGGCTGGGGTGACCCAGCACCCATGGGTGTCTGGCTCCTTCATAGGTGCTCTTCTTGCCCGCCTGCTTTCACACTGCACAGTGCAAATCATGCCACAGTTTCTTGCTCTTTCCCAGGATCTCTAAAATTATTCTCTGCACTCAGAAATCACCCAGCAGCAACATGCAAATGAGGAGAGCAAATCCACCCAAGTCCATGGCTGCAAAGACCCACCTGCACGTGCCTGTTGTCATTCTTCAATGACTCATCTGCCAGGATCTCGTCAATGCTTCTCCTCTCGGTGCCCTTCAGCCCTGTGTGGGGACGGGAGCAGAGCAGTAAGGGATATCGGTAAGGGACGCCAGTGGTCCCCGCCATGCCACAGGGACGCCCTCACCCACTCCCTTACCGACGAGCTGTGTAGCTTCACCATGGCCCTGCCTCTGCTTCTCCTTGAAGAGCTTGTAGCAGGCATTGGGGCTGGCCAAGAGAAGCCGGAAACCCTGTGGGAGAGAGCCGGGGAGGTCAAGCTTTGCTGTCAGTGGGATATTTTATCCCGCCATCCTGCTGAGGAACACAATGCTGACTCTAAACCCAGCCCCAGGTGTTGCAGGGTGCATGGGATGCCTCCCAGAGACTCACCGTTTTCCAGGAAGCCACCCAAAAAGAAGGTGCATTACCCAGCCCCCCTGGGGAGGACGAGCAATTGCAAAAAGGGCTTTTTTTTGCATTTGCAGAAGACACCCCATGCAGGAACAGGGACGGCTCTGGGGACCGGTACCTTCCTATCATAAGCGGGGACGAAGGTGAGGAATTCATCCACATGGCCCACGCTCAGCCACTCAGAGTAAATTTCCACCGGCGCCTGCACTTTCTGGGCGTAAAGAAAATCCCTGACAGCCTTGGACATCCGCCGGCCAGAGGCCCTGGGGAACAGAGGGAGGAGGAGAAAGCAGGTGGCCATCACACCCCTCCCCAAGATTTACCCCCACCCTTTCCCTGAACATCATGTCAAGGGACGAAGACGCATCTGCACATCCCATTTTTATTGCAAACACCAGGAAGAGGTTGGAAATAGTCCGAGCAATATATTAATATATATATAATAGAGATACATATCTCAATGTTCTATATTAATATAGATATATTATAACTTAATATCTCTATTACATATTATTAAACCTATATTATTTATTAATATATATCTAGGCTGTATATATCTATAGGCAATTGTGCATTATATCCCCCTTTCTGCTTGGGCACCTTTGGGTTTAATTTCCCCCGCCCTTGTGAATCTCAAATCACTCCTTATGCAGCGCTTTGCGCTGGGGTGAAGTTTTCTTAGACAGACAGCAACAGGTTGGGAAAACATTAATTAAACTTCTGGTAATAACGGATAATTATGGTCCTGGCAAGACTGGGAAAATGCCATTTACCCGCCACTGTAACCAAAGCAAGCCCCCCAGCTTGCAGCGGGGCTGGGGTCAGAGCATCCCATTTGTTGTCCCGGATGAAACCCCATCTGGATTCATCCCCGTTGTCATTTCTCTGGGAAAATAACCTCCTTTGTGGAGTATTTTGCAGGGCGCTGTTGTTCCCGCGGGGCTGCCTAGCACTGCCTGCCCAGAGCAAAACAATTTCCAGTTATTCAGGATTTTACCCTTTCCTGGATTCCCCTGCTTTTCCTTTTAATGGAGGGGGTGGGGGAAATAGCCTGGATGCTTACGGCATTGTAGGATCAGAGCAAAAGCACCAGCAGTTTGGGAGGAAGTAAAAATCGGAGTGGTGGCAGGATTTTGTAAGGGATGAAGGAATAACAATGAGGTTTGCATGTTAAATCTGGGATTTGATGGGAACCAGCCCCAAATTCCCATTTTGATAGAAACTAGCCCCATATTTCTGCTCCAAAGGGTGTGACCCTTTCTCATGCAAGGGTTTTCAGAGCTGCCCTGCATCCTGGAGGGAAGGCTTAAGCCCCCCCGCATCTCACCAAGGCAGGGGGCTGCCAATCAGGATCCGGCCCAGGGGATATTCCTTGCCTCGCACTGTCACCGGTGGGCTGACATCCAGGTTGCCAAAGGAGTCAAGGCTAGAGATGGCTCTCCCCGGGGGCTCACGGGTCACATAGCCGAAGTCAGGGCCCTGGGGAAGAGGGGAGTGGTGACAGGAACCTGCCGGGTGGGGGATTTGGGGGGAAGAAAGGGGGATGGGCAATGCAATGACACACCAGGATCTTTTTAAAAGCAAAATCTTTCAAGCCTCTGTTCCTGGGCGAGTCAAAGACGACGGGGAAGGTCTTGTGTGGCGCTTCCACATAGCCGAACTCCAGCTCATCCTGTTGTGGGAAGAAGAAGAGGAGGAGGAAGAGGAGGAAGGCTCCTGGTGAGGTGATAGCTATCTCTGCGAGGCATGCGGTGAGGGTGCAGCAGGAAATGGGGCAAACCTGGCAAAGCCCGGCTGTTGCCCTTAACCCCAAGGAAGGCAGCTGCCTTCCTCTCCCAGGGAGTGACGCTCCACCTGGCACCACAGCGCCTGGCACAGGGCACTGCCGGGGAAGCAACACATGGCCACAATGGGCAGGGAAGCAGGGCAGGGATGGCAGGGCTTGGGCACGCTGCAGAGAGCACACGACATTTCCAGCCGGCATACGCCATGTCCTCCTGGCCATGCACTGTGGGGACCCTCTTGCAATGGGGACCCTCTTGCAATGTCTTGTAGGGTCCCTTTTGCGATGAGGGCCCCCTTGCAATGCCCCACAGGGTCCCTTTTGCAATGGGGTCCCTCTTGCAGTGGAGATCCTCCTGCAATGCTCCACAGGATGCCTCTTGCAATGCCCCCATTAGGTCCCTCTTGCAATGGGATCTCCCTTGCAGTGCCCACACTGGGTTGCTGGACAACGCCCCTGTCTGTGCTGGTTGCCACCACCAGCAGCATTACCCCATGCTTTAGTTCACCGTTGACCTGGTTCACCTCTTAGCATCTGGGTGCTTCCCTAAGCAATGCAGCTGATCCCTCCCAGGGGTGCCAGCAATGGGGGTGACACCCTACATGCCCCAGGAGCCTGTAAGGGACCAGGAAAGCCACGTGTTACAAGCACTTATTGATGACCTGGATCCAGCGGTCACTGCGGGTTTCCACCTCCGAGCAGATGGTCAGCTTGCAGTTGGCTTTCTTCAGCAGGACCTGGAGCCCTTCCAGAAAGACTTCATTGGTGTCTGAGCCCCGCTGGATGCTGGAGGGAGAGAAAGGAGCAAATGCTACAAGGGGTGATCACAAGAAAGCCCCTCCAACACTGATCTTGCAGCCCATTCCTCATTCCTAAATCTGCTGGGTAATAGTCCTACATGAGGTTAGACTCTGTAGAGGGTCCTCCAGCCTTTCTCCTTGGGGTTGCAATGACTGCAGCAGTGCCAGTAGGCTCCCTTCCGTTTGCCTCCAGTATAGCATGCATAAAGCCTGGCTTACCCAATGGCTGCTACATATCAAAGAAGGGTCAAAAACTCCTCCTCAGAGAGTCCCCCAAAGCAGAAGAGCGATGGGTTGACGTCCCTCCTACCTGCAGACAAAAACCTCCATAGGCTGCTGGGTGTTGGGTGTCATTATCCAGGGCGCCACGCGGAAAACCACCGTATCCGTGAAAATCGGGGTGCCTGGTGAATTCTGTGAGGGGAAAAAATGCCAGGGAGTGGCGGTTGAAAGCCCCACCTTTGGGGGACTTTGCAGGGCATGGGGCAAACCCCACGTACCTTATGGGGGACCTCCAGCAAGCTGGCGCTGAAGGAAACCAACCCAGAGAAACCCATGTCAGGGAAAGCCAGCCCTTCAACATAGAAGATATTTTCTCCGCCACCGACATGGTCCAGCACATAGGAGAGCTTGTCCGGCCCCAAGACGGGTTTGTAGTGGGGGTGTGAGTCACTCCCTGGAGAAACACCGAAATACCCAACCGAAAATGGGGTGACCAACCTGTCCACCAGGCTGGAAGGAGGCACCAGCGAGGAAGTGGCTGATGCCAGCATGGTTTGCAGAGGAGCGGGTGTGCCTCCTCTTCTCTGGGGAACACACTTGATCTTCCTCGTACAAAGAGGACTCTATGCCCTCAGGTCCAACCCTTTCAAGGTGCGTGGCTCAAATTAAGAATCTAATGATATACTTGGGTTCCCTGACCTGATTTTCAACGGGGAGTTGCTGGGGATACAGCTTCTGGGGTGTTCAAAGGCAAAAAGCGCTGCCCGACAAGATGGGCTGCTTTGGCGGCTGGGTCATTGCCCGTGCCGAAAAGGTGCTGGGAGCCACATGGGGGTTATCCACCCTGTAGGAATGTCAAAATTTCAGCAGCTCCACTGAAGAAAAGCCTTTTTTTATCCTTTTTCCCTTGATTTTTCCCATATAACCCATCTTCTACCACAGGAGAGGAGCTTTGGTGATAAATGAGTGTTTCCAGCAATTGGAGGTGGCCAGCCCTTAGCCATGGTGAACAAAAAAAAATTACGATTCGCCCACCTCAGGGTCACGCATGGAAGGAAGGAAGAAATACTCACGGACAGCGTGGAAAACCCGCACTTTATCTGCATCTGACTCAGGGACATGCAGGACTACCTGGTACTCAGCAAAGATAGCACTAGGACCTTGAGTCTGCAGCAGCATGACAGACATGTCCTGAAGGTCTACAGGGGGTGAGGGGGAAAGATGGAGAGAGCAGATGGAGGTGTTGCAAGTAGGAAACACCCCAGTGAGACATCTTGTGTCTCCTCGTGCTGCAGGTGACACCCTACCTGCAGTAGTCCGTATGTCCACCTGACCGCTGTCCATCCCCCCCGTGCCGGGGCTGTCCCGGTCACAGTTGACCAGCAGCACGGCGCCTTGCCCATCTGGACCCCATGTCCACTTGGCCTAGAGGAGAAGCACCCAAAGGGGATGGGAACAAGATTTCCCCCATCCCAGCCTCCTCCCACACCAGGGAAAACCCCACTACCACAGCCACGCTTGGAGGACAGGCCATAACATACAGCCAAGGATGGTGGGGAGAGAGCAGTGATGCTTTCAAGCCACTAAATTTCCTAACCTCAGCTTCTAGCAGGGCCAGCAAAGACTATTTCAAACAGATCTTATCTTCTAACAAGCCAGAGTACCCACCAGGCCTCATCTGTACAACACTATGCTGTTTCTAGAAATGCATCTCATCTCAATGTACAATTTGCGCTGCCGATCGGGCTGCAGCTAATTACCTGGGTGTAAATGCTTGGGCATATGCAGATTTGTTGCCAAAGGGTTAAATCTCTTGCTGTTTGCAAAACTTATAGCTGACTCATTTAGTGGCATGTTTCGAGTCCAAAAAGGAAAAAAGAAAAGAAAAGAAAAGAAAAGAAAAGAAAAGAAAAGAAAAGAAAAGAAAAGAAAAGAAAAGAAAAGAAAAGAAAAGAAAAGAAAAAAAAGAAAAAAGGTGAGTATTTTCTCCTATATGATCCTTGGGGCTGGACTGGAGAGGCAGGAGATTTTGGCAGGCAATGCAGGAGATTTTGGCAGGGAATAAGAAAACAAAATCTTTTCCTCTTCAATTAGTAGGTTGAGAATTTGGCATGTTATTTTCTCTAATTCAGGCACCAGTGACACCACCCAAGTCCCTCTCCCTCCCGGAGATTTTTAGGGAAGAGACTAAATGGCTGCACCCTGCATTGACCCGCCATATGTTGCCTACAGCAAAGCTTCTCATTACCTTGTCCTTCCCTTTGCTCTTCACTCTGCCATTACGGTTCAAGTCCACGTCCAGGGATACATCTGAAACATCAAGATAGAGAAGGATGCCACCTGGCAGGGAAACGAGCTCTCGGTGGCATTTTGGGCTTGTCCTCAGCATGAGTTACCCAACACCAAGCCCATCTTCACACCCCAAAGTTGCTCCAGACCCTATGTCTCCAACAAAATGCCAATAGAAAAGCCAACTCAATGGCTTTTTCATGGCTTTCTCTCTTTGGTCTCCAGCTATCTTCTCCCATCTTGGTTCCCTCAGCAGGGGTGTCCCCATTTCATGACATATTCTGTGTTTTCACCAATTTCATATTGACTGTAGCATTTTTCATGAAGCTGAAACACGGTGGAGGCATGAAAGTGTTTTCACCATGGGTGAGTGGACACCTAAATAATTACTAGGCTTGATGCAGTGTTTGAGAAGGACTTTCCCTTACAGAGCTCTTCTTGGCCCAAATTTCTGCCCCCGCTGCAATAAAGTGGAGGTTTACCAGCAACTTTATCTAAACCCTACCTGAATCTTATCAGGTATTAATTAATCCTATCTTAATACAGAAACTCCTCCAAATTGGATATCCAGTGTGTGGAAAACACGGGCACTGAAGCAGAGATTGTCCTTCTCCTTGATGCAGAGAGGAGGACATGGAAAAGCTGGAAATGAAGCTCTAAATCTAAGCAAACAAAGAGCATTTGTAAGACAAAAGCCCTGCGGACAGCAGTGGCCCCAGATGGCTCCAGCAGAGCCCATCAGTCATGGGACGTGGGAAACCATCAGCCTCTTCAGGTGCAATTTTGGTAGGCATATGCATGACTTAAGGATACAGGTCTGACTGTCATGTGAACACTTTAGAAAATCCCAAATTCAGGGTAATTAATCCAACCAAGTGGAAGGCTCTGCATCCAGACTGGTTGTCTAGACTCCCTTTGTAGTCAGCAGAGGAAAATAGCCATTTCAAGGGAATGATTCATCTCATCCTAAACTTCTAAAATAGGTCACACAACTACACTTTGCTGCCAATTCCTCTCCTCTAGCTGCAACAGAGGTCGAGGAGGGGGACACCAGCCAAAGTTAGGTGAAATGGTCTCCTTTGGATCCTCTTCCGCCAACACAATGGTCTTGGCAAGCAGAGGAGGATGCTTGGTGCGCACGTTGGGTGGGGACACGGCCCAGCCTGTGTCTTTTTTGCACCATATAAGGCAGCATAATAACATTTTAATTATTTCCCTCTTGCTTGTCAGCATCAGTCAACACCCAAACCTTCATTGCACATCACAGATGGGCAGCCCGCGCCCCCCACTTAACTCCCATCCCATGAACCCAACTTGATCTTGGCATCAGAAAGGGTTGGCCGGGTTTGAACAAGCATTGCTGTAACACCTACCTACGCAGGTGAGATACAACCAAGCCACCGAAAGCTCGTTGCCTTCCCGTCCGTAGTATGAAATCTTAACCTGTGAAGACATCACCAGATCGTGACCCAAGTCCCATGTCCCATCATGCTGAGTAGGTCTTTCCACTCATTGCGTTGACCAATCAATGCTATGCAACAAGCTCTTGGGGGGTTCATCCAAGCCATTCTCCATTAATCATAGTTCAGCCGAACCATTTCTGCCTGCTTCAGCACAAAAACAGGCATGGAAAAAGCCAAGGTTGGAGTGGTTTTGCTGCCTGGCATGGATTTTCTGACACCAGCTTTTGCAACCACTATGTCATCTTTAAGGCACAAAATGTGATCTCCTTCTCCTTCTTAGTTTCATTTTTCGTATGCAATAATTACACAATTCTGTTTGAGTTTTCTCCATGAAAATAAGTCTGATGTCAGCACTACTTTGAAATGCTTGAGCCTGCCCATAATCCTCCCTTCTTTCCTAGAAAGTTTGACTTATTTTTCCAGTTTTGGTGCATGAAAAGCAACTAACCTTATTGTCATTGACGGTCCTGCTGGTGACATCAATGGTCACTACAACCTCTATATCGGGATCCAGGGGCCATCTGGAGTTAATCATGGGTTTTGTCATGGGGCTGTGGATGATGTGGACAGTAACCGCGGAGGTGGCATGGACATCAAATGATGTGGCACCTTTGGGGGTTGATCTGAAACAGAGAGCAGCGTTGGGTTACAGACGTAGTTGTCCCTCCTGTTCTCTGTGGAGCCAAATACTTGAACCTGGAATTAAAATCAAGCCTTAACTGTGTGGAAAGGACTCAGAAACCATCTTTGGGTGACGAAATGCGTCACCTGAATTTTATACGTATTATCTCTGTGGCAGTGTTGAGCAAGCAGAGCTCCCACTGGAGCTTCAGCACGTCCGTCTGTGGTTAAGCCTAGATTGTGAATCGCTGAAATTTGGGCATCAAACCTCCCTCCACAACAGCAAGAAAACCCCCAAAATTTCAGCATCCCAGGACAAAACCCCAACAAAAAGCCAGGACAATTTTTGATGTCAACCATCCAGGGAGATGGTTATCACAGGACCATACCCTGAGCCGAGAGATGCCCAAACTGGAGTGGAGCCTGAATCCAAGCATGGAGAACCTACACCCCACCTGCATGACGTCCCTTGCCTTTGAAGTGCTGCCTACCTGCTCATTACAGCCCCAGCACCTCCATCCCAGGAGCATGAGTGCTCCAACCTGTCTGCCATCAGGAGCCAGCCTCCCCGGCTGCACGTGAAAAGGGACAGGTTGGTAAATTTTAACAGCAAGAACAAAAAAAAACCAAACCACAAAACACAGAAGAGATTTATTCCCAGTGTTGCCCTTGGCATGGCATCCCTGGTGCCTGCAACAGCTTGTAAGGGGAGATTAAAGTGTCATCTCGCTTGTCACTCCTCGTATTTAATGTCGTGCAACATCGTAAATCCACCTGTACACAGTTGCATGCCGTGACTTCTCAAATTTGGGTCTATTTGGCCTGATTTTACAGCCCTCACACCTCAGCATTGCCACCAGATTCCCACCATGCTCTATTTTCTGCCCCAAAACAGCCCAAACCACAGTCAAAGCTTGATGCATCCATCGCTGAATTCCCCCCAGCCAGTGGGGGGCTGTTCTCCAGGAACAAAATGATCCAATTTTTTTAGTTGAAAGAGCACCCACCATCTGCTTTTTTGGACCAAAGCTCAAATTTGCTACTGAGGAGCCAAATCAGCCCATTTTGTGGCTCAGGCTCCATGTTTAAATGGAAGTGAGCTTGCTTTGAGTCCAAATTCAGGAAAAAAAAATTGCAAATAATAGGTTTTATATATTCCCATCTAGCTGAGAAGAAAAATAATACTTTTTTAGGGCAGCTAAAGCTCAATCCGAAACCCTTTGGGGGGACGATGCCATGTCCTGGCCCAGCTCCAACACACAACCACAATAATTGCCCCGGATGTGATGCTGACTGGCTTGTCCTGTAGTCTCTATCATTATAAACGTGATTTATTAAATAATGACAACGTAACAGCAGGATAAATACAGCCTCCTATCTGGCCAATAAAGCAACCCCCATATTTAATGCTGGAAAAATCTCTTTCTGTGAAATCGCCTGTGCAAACACACTGGTGGATTTTTTCTGCCTGAGCCACACATTTTATTCTTTACACCATTTTAGCTCCGGCCAAGTTGCTTGTCTTGAATTGCTCTTGCCTAATGTTTTCACAGACAGAAATAGATCCCACTTAGCCAGGGTGTGCATGGGCTTTGCCTGCAAATCGTCATGGCTTGGCTACGCTTCGACGCCTCATGTTTGTGGAGCCGATGTTCCTCCTTTGGGTGCAGGTCCCCATGGGACATTGTCCCCCAAAACTGACCCAGTGGGTTGTGTCCCCCATGCGCTGAACAAGCTTGCCAAATCCTTGGATGAACTCACGATGCAGGCTCAAAATGAGCTCCAATTTTCCCCCTAGCACCCATTTCTCCTCCAAACAAAGAGCAAAAATACTTGGGCTCCCCCAAAACCCATCAGCCCTTTGGAAAACAAGGGGGATACCCCAATCCCAAGCCTTACCGGCGTGTATCAAGGAAGACCTCAGTACCCAACACGCAGACGCCGTAGCTGGCGTGGCTGGTGGACATCTGCACAACGTGACGTTGGGGCATGATGTGCCGGGGACGGCGGCCGCATGTGAAGGAAGCTGCTGCCTGGCTTTGTAGGTAAACCAGCACGACTGGATTAAAAGGCAGGGGAATTTAACTCCTCCTTCCCTCGATGACGGGGTTTAGCCAGGGGACCCTGCCGTCTCCACCTCCACCACCCAGCAAGCTGCCGCCCCGCTCAGAGATGGAGGCGATAAGGCAGCCCCCGGGGGGGCAGGCGGCTCCAGGGAGGGGAGACGAGGGAAAGGGGCAGGACAGGGTGGGTGACACCCAGCCCTGACCTGGGATGCTTGGCAGTGAGCTCTTTCAGGGCTTATTCTCACCTTTTTATTCCCTTATAGATCCATATAAGGACTCCAAAGCTAATGCATTAAACATTTCAAGTCTTCCTGTTGCACAACGTGGTTGTTTAGGGTTATTACAACATACAGTATCATTAAAATAAAGCATTTTCCTTAAAATGACCCAAATTTTCCATCTGGCCTCTCCGCAGGTGACTCACAGCCTCAGCTACCCCATTAGGGCAATGCCCAAATAAAGCCTAACAAAAGGAAATGTTTGTTCAGGTCTGTCCTTCCCATCATAACAACTCCTGAGGAGTGCGACAGGCAGAAACGGGTGCAGGGAAAACTGGTTATTTGGCAGGCAGAGAAGGGGAAAAAACAAACAACAACAAAACAACAAGAGGCTTTCAGTGGAAATTAAAAGTTCTCAGTGTTTTGCTTGGACCTTGCGTTTCAGGAGAATTGGGTTTTTTGGGGCATGCAGCAAAGCTCCCATGGGAAACATCCCCATTGCTGGAAGATGTCGTCTACTGGGGATAGCCATCTCTCTCCAGGCTATCCCAGGAGGATTTGCCTGCCTGTGAAGAGGGAAACTGGGTGAGGAGGTCTCCGACATGCTTAGGGATGGAGGCAGCAGCTAAGGTGGAGGAAAAAGGGAGCACGGGGATGGAGAGTGTACCAACAGCTCCGTTGCTACGAGGTTCATCCTCATAGCAAGGGGAGCACGGGGCAATGTGGTCACGTTAGCAATGCAATGGGCAAGAGGGGGCTGGAGCCAGGAGAAACCCAGTTTTGCAAGCGGCAGGGCTCCTCGCAAGCTGAAAAAGTCAAAGCAGGCTCAGTGGAGCTAGAAGGACCAGCCCCCACCACTACACTGAGCCGCACGTCCTCAGCTGGAGGAACAGTAACCTGCACGCACCTTCCTCTGCAAGATCAAACCAGCTGCTTTAAACATCTCCCAGCCAGTCTACATTAAAGGGCTCCCTCTGACTATAATTGCAGCAGAAAAAAAAACAATAGCACCATGTCTTGTACGCGAGCACAGTTTTAATAAGATCGTGGGAGCCTGCCGGGGTGGCCAGGATACTCAAGTGGGAAACACTAGCAGCATTTCCAGGCTCTCCAGGAACCTCACCATGCTTGAGATTTTAGATAAAATCCCATTTCCCAAAACCCAGCACAAGCCAAACTCCTGATGTTCATAGACTTTGAATTTTGTTGGTTCTTGAGCCCTCCTGGGGGAGCACAAGCCTTCACGCACCCCTAAAACCCTTTGAGCTGGTGCAAAGCAGAGCTGGCACGCTGGGCAAGGAGCTCACTGCATCGAAGAAGAGTCTGGCCACAGCAGCATCTCTACCGAAGAGAGCTGCAAGTTGGATTTCCCACTCATGGCTGCTGGTTGCACTGGTTTGAACTGGGCACAGTGCTGAGCTTTACGCCTGCTGTGATTTTAGCATCGTATCCTGCTCAGCTGGTTTGAGCCCTGTGCTGGACAGGGAACACACCTTAATCCCCACAGGGTCAGGCTGGTATGGTCTGTAATCTGGAGGATGGTGGTTTCAGGCTCCCAGTAAGCATGAGGGCTTCAGCAGAGGGTTTGGGAGCATGTGCTTCTCCAAACCCATCCCGATCACGCCCATCCAGAAAGGATGGGGACATGGTGCCGAAACCTCATCTTCATTTTGGATTTGGGGTTCTTTTTTTTGGCAAGTTTAGTCACGGCACATTTTGAACCGCCATGGTCACTGCGGATGCTCGCTCAAGCCCAAAACACCTCATCTTTGTTGGGTGGTACCTACACTCACCTCTTCTTCCTCCTCCACCTGCTATTAGCACCAACATGCCCGTGCACAGGGAGAATGATGATTTTAAGTCATCTGGCCCCTTCAGAGCTGAGTGTTTCTTCCTAATAACACCTTGTCCCAAAAAATTGCTATGAAGATCCCTGGTACATGACGGATGAGATCCCACCTCTCCATCAGATTGAGTGAGCTTGGTCAGGCTTGGTTTTTGGGGCTCACTTCATCTTTTTCTCAATGTCAGCCTGTTTCTAGCCATGATGGAGGAAGACCCAATCCCCCAGTGCTCCCCCAGCAACCCCACTAATAACCCAGACCCCCTCAGGGCATTTCTTCTCACCCATCCTGCACCGCCACTCTGTCAAGGAAAGTTTGATAATCTCCCTAAGCCAATAATTACACCTTATTTATTACTCTGCATGTGTAATTGCAGGCAGGAACTTTTAAGAGCCATGTCAGCCTAATTATTTGCAATAGGGCAAGGCATCGAACCAGTTATCAAGTCCCGCTCGGGTTTGCATCAGGGTTTATTTTCTTTAGGTGCGTAGCTGTAACAGCATAGCAGGAGCATCCCAGGCAGACACCAAGTCCCCTCCCAGGGACCTGCCTTCCCCATCCCAATTGGAAGCCAGGGAAGAGGGGCAGGAGGCTGGTTTGGACTAGTAAAAAATGCTTTTAAAGCCAGTAAAACTCAAGAGAGATTGGTCCCCATCCTGGCAAAACATCCATGGCGAAGACTCATCAGAGCTGGCTTTGCAACTGCCTTCTCCGAGGTGAGAAAGCACCAAAAATCCCCCTCCATCCTTTCTTCTCTCCAAAATAAAGGTGTCTGCCTGCTGGGAGACTTCATACCTGGCAATCCAAGAGCAAAGCACCCCATAAAACTGCTTTTACCCCTAGGCCTGGAGCCATGCACATGACCCTGCGCTCGCCCTGCCCATGCTCTCCCCCAGCTTTGCATTAAATTTGCTGCCCTATAAATATCTCCCTCACTGGGGCATGCTGGATGACTCCCCCAGGGAGAGCAATAAAGTCATGGGGGGGGCTCAGCTTCACCCAAGCTCCTTCATACTCACCAGTGGGTTGGTTTCACCTCCTCGAAGCTGCCTGCCTCTTCCAAAATAAAGCCAGCACAGGCAGGAATGAGCAGGAATGGGCAGTGCCTCATGGCTTGATTGGGACAGGCACCTGTTTGCACCTCCTAAACATGAAAGGTCAGCTTGAAAGGACTCCACAGGGGGAACATTTCCCTTCTACTCTTTGCAATAAGGTAGGTGTCTGCAGGAAGGGAGCCGCAAAACAACCCCAAAACCCCTCACCAAGCACCCACAAAGCTTAAAACCCCCTTGCACCCACCGGCTCAGCCCTCCTCAGAGAGGAGATGCTAGGCAATGCGCACGTGAAAACCCTCAGGAATCAGCTCGCCGGGGTTGTTTGCAAGCTCCAGCACTGGGATCTGTTCCCAGGTCCTCGAAATTAGGGCAGGCAGAGATCCATCAGCGGCAAGGAAGTTTATGCAGAGCAGCTCCTAATCTGGCAGATCTGATTTAAAAAAAAACAAACAGAGAACTCCTCTGACCAGATTGACTATAGCCACGAAACCACAGGCCTCCAGACATCTACATGTGTATATTTATCTATATATACACGTCCTGTGATGGTTTACCATGTCTGATGTCCCACCTGATAGTGCAGAGCCTGCATCGTGAATAGCACTTTTGCCTCCTGAAAAATCCTGTTCTTGCAGCATAAACCAAGGTTTATTTAGCAACTTGTGGGGGGAGTCGCCCAGGCTTTCACTGTGATGGGGGCAGGCAGGTCCTCGTACTTGTCCCCAGCACTGGATGCGGATACAGAGAGAATGCCTCAGCCACCTCTCAGCAGCACTATTGCCCCTCTCCTTCATCCCCAAATGAGACATTGCAATGCGTGGGTGCTTTGCCAAAGACTCGGCAAGAAGGATTTAATATTTTCCCCACTCCCAGCATAGCTGCAGCGGCTCCATGAAGACCTCCAGAGTCTTACAAAGACTCCAAGAAGCTTTGAAAAAAATCCAAGGCTTGCAAAGACACTGCATGGCTGGCAAAGAACCCCGAAGGTTTGCAAAGTCTCTGGAAAGCTTGCAAAGACCCCAAGAAGCTTTGAGAGACTCCAGAAGGCTTGCAAAGACATCCAAAGGCTTGCAAAGACCAAACCTGGTTTCCAAAAAACCCAGGAAACATGCAAAAACATCCTCCTGCCACATCAATCCCTCAAAGACAAGGACCTGTGCAGTGGCAGGGAAATGGGCTCTGTCAGCCCCTTGGGCAGCCAGTGCCACCCAAAAATCCCCACAGCCACCAGGGTTTCAATCCCATATTTGCTAGCAGGTAGCACTTGCTCCTAAGGGTCCACAGGTTTCCTTCTACCTGGCAAGTGCCAGGGGCTTTTACCCATGCCAGCACCATCACCCCAGCTGGACCAGAGGGGATATAAATATATTTATATCTATATATAGATGTAGAAAACAAACCCTGTGACCAGCTAGAAATGTTCTGGCTGATTTGAAAAATCACAAGTGATGTGGTGACCTTGGGGTCTTTCTGTAAGATGGGAGGGATTTCATGTTGGGGTTTTTCTTGAAGAAAAGGAGGATTTAAATAGCATGTGTTTTCCTTACTGACAACTGAAATACTAAATCCTCTGGCACAGGAATTAGGAAGTGAAAATGGTAAAAGAGAAGCTGCTTTTTGCTCATTTTCTTCCAAACTGATGTGCTTACATCTCTCTTTCCCCAGCCAACATGTCCCAGAAGAGCGCAGGAAGGTGAGGCCACACCAGCCTAAGCAATGCCAGCTGCTGGCTCTGCTTTGGGGTAAAAAGAGGGAAAATAAGTCTCATACAGTGCTGGAGACCAGAGCCCGCTTGTGCAAATGTGATGCAGTTTTGGTGGAGTTTGGGGGGGTGGGGGGTCATGTCCCTTTTTTTTTTTTTTTTTATTTCTCTTTCTGGTTCCTCTTTCACCAGTGTTTCTTACTACTGGTGGTTTAAATAGACAGGGGTTAAATAGATAAATCATGATGCTTCTCAGAAGGAGGAACATTTTCCAGCTGCCAGCAGGTCAGCTCCTGACTCAGGGTGTCTAAACCAGAGGTCACTTAACCCAAGCTCCTGGCATGTTTTGCAAAGGAGCAGTGCTGCCCTGACCACGATGCTCTATGAAAGGCACAGTATGGGAGGAAATTGGTTTATGTTTTCTTGTATTCCTCAGGGAGAACATCTACAGCCTTTAATAAAATATACCCATTTCCACAAATCTCCTTTTTGCATGTGTAAAAAAGCAGCAAAACTGCCTTTTTTTGTGTTCTCAAGTGTTTGTTCAGCAATGCAAAGTCCTCGCTCACATTTGCTCAGGTCATGGCAAAAAAAACAAAAAACAAAACAGGATCTGCTTCAGATGGGAAATTGGATTTGAGCTTATTTCCTATGCCCCAGCCACAGAGGGAAGAGAACACTAAAAAAGAAAAGCCCGAAAGGGATATAAATAGGGAACATCAACCTGAACATTTCTGCTCCTCACTAATTGCTTGTGGCTTACAAAATCTGGGGCAGAAGTTTGGTTTTTAAAATGAATATTTAGCTTGATGTTAATAAATAATGCAAACACCTGTGTGGGCAGCAATTGCTCCCAATGTGCTCCGCTGCAGCGCAGGGTGGAAAGCAGCAGGTTTGCCGTGCAAAACCTCCTTTGACCTTCCCTCACCAGCAACTGGCTCCCCAGCTTTGCTTTGAAAATAAGCAGGGGGGTGGGGGGAAAGAGAGTCCTGCTCTATCCTAAGGGCTGGGAAGTTGTATTCCTTTCTCCCAAGAGCAGCCAGAGCTTTTACTTAGAGAGCAAAAAAGAGGGGATACCCCATGGATGCAGATGCCAGCTGAAACCCAAAGCACTGCAAAATCACCTCCGTGTTGGGCTGCTCGTCCCTGTTTGGTGTCAGGGAGATGCTGGAGGGATGGGGAATTGAGGACAGCTGGGGGAGCTCCTTGCATAGGGCTGGGAGCTGGCCAGGCTTCAGGCCAGCTGCCCTCCCTCTCCATCCCTTCCCTCCCCTTGGAGATCATTTTCATGGGGCTTTAGAGGGTCCAATCCAACCTCCCCCTCCCTTCGGGCTGGGGTGGGGGCTACAAATTCATCATCCCAAACTTTGCAACCTCTAAAAGCCAACTGATTTGTTCCAGGGCCAGTCAAGGAGAAGGAGGGAGGCGTGCCAGGGAGGAAGAAGCAGCAGTTGGGTGCTGCCAGGGGGCTCAGTGCCACTCAGAGCAGGTGGGGAAGGGTGCGTGTGCTCATCATCAGGGCATCCAGGCTGCTGTGCGCGGAGATGCTGGGGGACCGCACACTCCGGCTGCAGCATGGGAACCGCATCGAGGCCCTGTGTGTGCTGGGCACCCACATCTCTGCTGATGTCTACGGGTGAGTGCAACACTCTAACACTTACTTTCCTCCATCTCTGCACCTCCATCTTCCTTCTCGCTTTTACCCCCTGTTTATCCTTCTGCAAATCCCCCCTTCCCATTTTTCCTTCTGCTCCCCCAAAACTCACAGCTCTGACACTGTGATTTAATGCAATTTGTGGGCAAAATCCTCCCTGGGCTTTGCAGATATGCACAAGTCCCAGGAAAGCTTCAAGCATCTGCTGTTGCATGATACGGTATTTACCCTGGGTCTGCGTTGGTGATGGGTTTGATACATTTGCAGTCAATAGATCCAGTGTCATCTTGGAAAACTGCTAGAGAGCAGAGGGATGAGCAGGATCCACAGGATGGACTGCAAAGGAGGGGATGCAGCTGGGACAGGGGAGAAAACCAAGGTCTAATGACCAAGCAGTGTCCTGGGAACGCATGCAAGTCCCCACACCACCAACCCTGCTCCCCTAAAACAAACTGAACACTGTACTTCAAGATAATTATTCCCCCCAAAGGAAAAAGTTTAAAAGCTCATTTCATGGTTAATTCTGGTCTTTGCTGCTTTTGCAAATCTCACCCTCAATATTCAAACCAAGCAGTGCAGTTACAACTCATCTGGCATCTCTCCAGTCCAAATCTCTTCCCGGTGGGATTCGCAAAACCCAGAAACAAGGAAACCAAACCAGTTTTTCCATGCATAATTAAATGTAATTTAACAGTTTAAGAAACACCCGGGCACCAGCAAACGAGTGCTCAGATTTCCTCTCCCCCCTGGCCCGTACAGGTTTGGTGGGGCCATCAGCATCCAGAAACCCAACAAATGATGCTGTAACAGTGATACAGCATGAGCTTTCGGGTGTCAGGAGCACTCATGCTCAAAGGGAGCCTGCCCCTCAGGAGCTGCAAGCAGCCCAAAAATAATAACCCTGAAAAGACAGGGAAATTAGGGAAAAGGAGCCAGAAGAGTGGAAGAGGATGTGCAAAGCGGCTGGGGAGGAGCAAGGGCACATCAGACTAGGAGTGCAACACCAGCTACTTTGGAGTTGGATAAAATCACCCTGAAAATTAGAGTTTCCCATGGTAAAGTCTCTCAGCTGGGTTGCCACACCATTACAATGAGCTGTTAAATACCAGGTTTGCCTCAGTTGGAACATAAACATGGATTTCTCCATTGAAGTGCAAACCTGAGTTCAGTTCCAGTGGCACTGAGTACTTTGGGTGTGACTATTATAGATCATAATCTGCACCAATGGCTACAAAATGGACTAATTTTGCTAAAATAGCGTGTTCTGCCCTAAAAAAAAAAAAAAAAAAAAAAAAAAAGACAATTCAAGTGTTCCCAGGCAGGGAAGAAAGGGTAGAAAGGTGGCAGCAGTAGGCATGGAGACACCAGCGTGCCCAGTCTTGGCTGTGTTCTGGGCAGTGAAATTAACTACAGTGAAAACTGGGTGTTTTCACAGCAAGCCTCTAAAAATATAGCATGTTTTTGGCAGGGCGGCCCCAGCTGGGGCAGTCTCCTTCAGTGTGAAGCACACAGAGGGGGTGAGTGTGCAGGTGGCATGCCGGGGCCGAGCAGAAGTCAGGTCAGCCCCCAGCAGCAGGATGCAGTGGCCACTGGATGAGGGGACAGTCCTGAGGATCAGCATGAGCCAGGCCAGCACCGAGGTCAATGATAATAAGGTAATAAGTGGGGTGCTGGGGTGTGGGACCTCCATGGAGGGAGAACATCCTTCCTCAACCAGGGATTTGGGGGTTTGTAGGTAACTGTCAGCTTTTACACAGAGGGAGGGCAGCCCATCAACCAAGCCGGGGTCTTCCTCACCGGCATCGGTGAGTACAAACGCTTCTGCAACACAACAATCCATCTTCAACCCTTTGGTCCCTTGGAAGGGGGTGTTTTGATGTGGGGGCAGAGATGGACCCAGGTTTGCTAGGTCTGTGGGGCTTTTGCACTCACCCAACCTTGCTGTACCATGGGGTCTGTCTGTCCAGGGATCTCTCTGGATGTTGACGCAGATCGGGATGGCGTGGTGGAAAAGAACAACCCCAACAAGGTAATTCAGCCTCTTTCACTGCACAGAAAGTCCATGGGCTTGCAAAAGCCTGGACTTGCTAAGCCCCAGTGGGGTGTTTTAGGCAAGCTGGACCTGGGGTCCCAAGGGACATGGGGCCATCTTGCTCGTCAGCTGCGACAAGGAGAGCCCCTTCACTCCAGCATCAGACTGTGATGACGAAAGGGTATTCAGCAAAGAAGGTAACACAGCTTCCAAAAAATTAAAAAATCATATAAAGCAAAAAAAATGCTCCATTAGTCCCCCTCTAACCTTTTTGGAGATGTAATTTTGCTTGAGAACCAACCGCCCATGAGCTGCTCTCCACCAAGCTGCTGAGTAAGCTTCCCACATGGGAAACTTTTTTTTTTAATGCCACGCAAACTAATTGCGGTCAAGACAGGGCATGAAGCACAGCCAGAAAAATAGAGGTGCCACCAACAGCAGAGCTTGGCCCAGGGGTGCTTCGCATGGGTGAAAGGAGCTTGGGGCAAAGCATGTGGCCAGCAGCCAGGAATACACCCACCTGTTCCTGGAAAACTAAAGCCACACAGAGCTGGTGCCTATTGGCTTTTTGAGGCCAGGGACCAGCTGTGTCAGGGCTGGGCAGGGCAGGGAGGGGGGGGGAGGGAAGGCATTTGTTTATTTGTTTCAAAGCACAAGCCACAAGCTTTGCTAGCAGGACCGCAGGTTGTTTTTCCAACTTGCAAAGGCTGATAGCAAGGGAAGAGCAGATTTCTTGGCATGGGAGATGCGAACCCCAGGAGAGAGCATGCAAGCCAGCTGGAGCTGCATGGTATAATCGCCCATCACCCAATTTTTTTCTTTGTTTGCACCCCAGATTTGCTGGACATGTCTCGGATGGTCTTGAGGACTGAAGGGCCGCAGCGCCTGCCCCAGGGGTATGAAATCATTCTCTATATTCCTGTGTCCGACGCTGACAAAGTTGGGGTCTTTTATGTGCAGAGTAAGTCTTTCTTCATGTCCTCCTCTGTCCCTTCCTCCTTGTTTGTGGTGCTTTTGAGATCCCTGCAAGCTCTTTTCTTTCCATCTCTGACCTGGTCCTCGCCATACTCTTCACATGGCACTTCTGAAGCAAATCATGCCCTCAGCATCCCTTCTTCAGATTTTTCTGGCATTGAATATTCTCTCTTCTCAATCAATTGGAAAACTTTGGAGATTAGCAAGCAGAGGCAGATGGCCATAAAGCCATTTATCCAAGGTCATCAGCAGAGGAGTAGAAAAAAAAAAAAAAATCCATGACAGCAACATGCTCTACAACACATTTTCCCATCCTTGTTCCTTATTGTGGGCACAGTGGTTTATTCCCTGGGACCAAAAGCCCTCATCCAGCCCAGAAGTGCACCATTAAGTAGCTTGGTCTTGTCCCTCCACACAAAGGCATTCTGTCAGCAGGAGGGTCGGTGGCATTGTCATCCCATGGCAGGTCAGAGAGGGCTGCAAGGGCAGAAACCCCATGGAAACATCTTCCCAATGACTGCTGCAACCAAGGAAAGGTTGTGACATTTTTCCTTACCCTTCTTGTGCATGACTGCAAAATTGCAAGCCCCTTAACTCCTGTTTTAAGGTACTTCTGCCAGATGAAGTTGTATCCACCCACAGAGGCAGTGAAGCTCCAGCACAGAGGGATTGTGATACCTCTTAGCACACAAGCAAAAGAGGCTTGAAACCACCACTGAAACTTTGCCCACCTTCCCCTTTCTCTTCTTGCAGACCCCTTTTTTGGGCAGCGCTACATCCATGTGCTAGGCCGGAGGAAGCTGTACCACACTGTGCAGTACACCGGTGGGGCTGCTGAGCTTGACTTCTTTGTTGAGGGGCTCTGCTTTCCTGACGACACCTTCTCTGGGCTAGTCTCCATCCATGTCAGCCTCCTGGAGATGCTGGCTGAGGTCTGGGGGCTCTGGGGAAGCGGTAAAGATGGGAGGCTGCAACAGACCAAGGGGCATGGAGAAGGGGATTGGGATTGAAAGGAGAGCAGTCCCCACTAATTTACCCCAAAAATTACTTCAGGGGTAGAATATTTGGGGGGAATAGTGGTCAACAGGGTGTGGAAAGTACCTGATTTCTGCTTGCCTCCCCCCCAGGGTATCCCCCATACACCAATCTTCACCGACACAGTAGTGTTCAGGGTAGCACCGTGGATCATGACCCCCAACACTTTGGCACCAGTGAATGTTTTCGTCTGCAGGTAAAGGCCAAGGGACGATGCCTTCCCAGCCAAATCAGCATCAGTCCCATAGTCTCCATGGAGGTCACAGAAACAGGCTGGGGAGGTGATGGGCAGACAGAAAGGCAGGTGTCTGCAGGGGATATCCATCCTCCAGCAGCCCTTCATCCCCTTCCCTCCTGCCATCTACTTTCCCAGCATGAAGGACAACTACCTCTTCATTAAGGAGATAAAAAACCTGGTGAACAAGGCTGGCTGTGAGCTGAAGGCTTGCTTTGGCTTCATCAACCGTGGGGACCGCTGGATGCAGGTAGGTGGGCACCAGAGAGGGGGCAAAGATTTCCCTCCCTGATGATGTGCCCCATGTGGGTTTCCTTCCTTCTTTAGGATGAGATTGAGTTTGGCTACACCCATGCTCCCCATAAAAGCTTCCCAGTGGTGCTAGACTCCCCTCGAGATGGAGGGCTGGAGCACTTCCCCATCAAGGAGCTTCTGGTAAGAGCAGAAGAGTCATTTGCATTGTCCAAAGAGCAGCTTGAAGGTTTTTATGCTTAACCTGTTTAACCTTTCCTAAAATCCCACTTGCACTTGGCTCCTTGGAGGCCCTACAATGGCATGTGGAAAACCTTTTACCCAGAAGGTGCTGGATGAGAGGGGAAAGGAAGAGCTCACACCTCTAGGAAAAAAAGACTCCTGCTGAGCTCTGGGACAGGAGTGGCTTTCTTTATCCTGAATATCCCAGCAATGGGCTGGTTTTTCCTTTCCTCCTCTATGCCTGTGAATATGCAGCAACTCCCAAGCAGGAAAGGAAAGCAAAGCATGAGAGGGGTCAATTTACTTCCTAGGAAGAGAACAAGATGCAGCCAGCTGCCAAAAACATCCCCATGGGGCTTCTTTGCCAAGGCAAAGGGCCAGCTGCAGACAGGGCATGCAAAGAAAGCTGCCTGGGAGAGCAGTGACCCTGGCCAGGCACTTTGGGCAAGCCCAGCAAAGACAAGCATGGGAAAAAGATGGATTGAACTATCCCTTGAGATATCACCATGTAGAAAGGGCAGGACATCCTCAAGTAGCCTCCAGATCTCAGCCCCATACACCCAGCCAGGCCCTGGCAGCAGCCTCAGCCATGGTCTTCTCTCCAACAGTAATAGAAGAAGAGGACAGCTCACTTCTTGCTGCGTGTCACTTTGGGGAAGGTTAAACACTTTCAAAAGCATTGAAATATATCGTTTCTCATGCCTGAAATGAGTACACGTAGTCCTGGATTCATCAGGCAGGATGGGAATACTGCACTGATCCGCTCCTTTGCAAATAAGCTGGGCAACTGCTCCTATCTACCCTCTTTAGGAATTGCTTTGCTTCATATTTAGAGAAGCATTTTCAGCCTTTGGAGCTGCTAACACATTATACTCCAATTTCTGCTTTGAAGCCTCCCCTAATCCCCACTCCTATCTTTCCAATCTCATTTTCCAGCTAGGAATACTTAGCCAAACGTAACATGCACAGGTCCTCCTCTCACCCCAGCCAAGCCCTAAGCCCCTGGGACCCCATGCCAGGGAAAAAGGAGACGAGAGGGAATTAGCCCCTCAAAATCAGTGTGGAACTGATAGGACTTGGATGCGACCCTCAAACCTGGGATGAACCAGTGCCTTGACAGTTGAAACCGTACCGGCTCTGTGGTTTATTAAACTGAAATAAGCTGAGAGCAGGTGTTTCATGCTCAGTCCCTCCTGCAGCACCCAGGGAAAGGATCTGACCCCCACCCATCCTCCAGATATGTCCCCCAAAAACGTACAGGGAGCCTCAGGGAAAGGCAGCCCTGCTGCACTCTCTCTATGCCAGCTTCTCCAAACATCCTCAATTAAAAAAAAAAAACCACTTCTAGATCAAAGCCATGCACCCTCAGGTCTCCCTGCTCATTTTTACTGACCCATGTATTTGGTTTACCCTTACGGAAACCCAACACTAATAAGTGATTGGAATTTAATGCAAACCCAACAGATACCTGATCTTGTCCCAGGGGCTGCCAGGAGCTCCAAGCCCATGTTGACTTGAACCAGAGAGCAAGGACAGGTTCAAGGCAGGATTTTTGTCACACTGCTGCTGTTTTTGCCCTGTTTTAGCATTACAATCTCTCCCTCAGGCACTTAACCCTGGCAAATCACAACCAATTTGTGCCAATTGGTAACCAATAATTACCCCTGCATGCACAACACCTTAAATCCCAGGTACATTAAGTCCTGAAAATCAGGGCTTAAATAGGATTTAAGTGAAGTACAGCCTTTCGGGTGGCTCTTATGCCTGGGGTGGATTTACCCTCAGGTGCTGAAGTTCATCTAGCTAGACAAGAGCCATCCAGAAACTCAGCTTCAGGGCCAGCCCAGCACCTAATTAGTTTAATGCAGGCACTTAAACATTGGCTGTGTGATGGCAGAAGAGATCTCTCCCCAGCTCAACAACCCAGCTCTGCCACTGGCATTTGCCATTTATTACTGAGCTCAGATGACCCAGAGACCTTTATCCTCTTGCCTTTCCTTTAGCCTCTCCCCATCCATGGACAGGTCTGAGGCCAGCAGGAGGGATAAAAGCAAAGGCACAGAAGCAGGGAGGGACTCAGGGCAAAGCCCACACTGATTTCTCTCTCCCCAGGGCCCCGACTTTGGCTACGTGACCAGAGAGCCCCTCTTTGAAGCCATCACCAGCCTCGACTCCTTTGGCAACCTGGAGGTCAGCCCACCTGTGACTGTGGCAGGGAAGGAGTATCCGCTGGGGAGGATCCTCATTGGCAGCAGCTTCCCCACGTAAGCGATTGGAAACCCACATGTTTGGGAGCAAAGGAACCACAGCTGCCCCTAAAGATCATTAAAAAAAATCACATTAAGGGCCTTAATTACCCATTCCCTGACCAGCTGCAAATCCAGTACCCTATGAAGTGGGTGCACCCAATCTCTGTCTTCACATTTACACCCTCCTTTCTTTCCTCCACCTTGATAACAATTTATGTGTATGTACATATTGCTGCATAAGTATTTACTCCCCTTATTCCCTCTCTCGGGGGTATTCTGCCCCCAGAGCTGCAGGGAGGAGAATGACCAGAGTAGTGCGGGATTTCCTCTACGCCCAGCAAGTGCAGACTCCCGTGGAGCTCTACTCTGACTGGCTGTCTGTGGGCCACGTCGATGAGTTCATCACTTTTGTGCCCACCTCTGATGCAAAGGTACCCCAAAACCCTGTGCTACTCCGTGGTTTCTCTTCCAAGCAGCTAATCCTATTAGGGTACCTCTAAGGAAAACCCCAAAGCTTGTTTCCTTGACAGTCGCAACCAGTACTTGCTTAGGTTCTCACCTCATCCACAAAATGAGGGTTCTGAACACAAAAAGGGACTCACTGAGTCAATACAGATAGAAGAAAAAAGAAACCTGCAAAGGTTGCCCAAGAAATTTAAACCTCAATATTCACATGGGCTGGCCAGGGTTCACAGCTGCTCAGCATCTCCCAGATGTTTTCTTTCCTCTATCCTGGTTTTTACTGCTTCTGACACAAGACTTTCCCACCAGGGAAACCATGTCTTGACCCAGATGGTTCATAGAAAAAGTATTTATCACACACAACCCCCCTCAAATCCTCTATTCACTGTGTTTGCCCTCCCCAGGGCTGTGCTAAGCCCCCATAAGAAATGCCATCAAGACTGCAGCAAGCAGCCTCTGGTGCTCCACCAAGGAGCAAGGAAACCATTTCTGCTGGTGAGAAGCAAGGCAGGACACACACAGGGCTCAGACCCTACAAATTCACAATTCCCATAGGATTAGCTCAACTGGCTTCTTCTCAGGAAGTCAGAGACGGATTATTCATTTACTCTATCCTCCCCCTGCCCCACATTGTAATGCCAGCCCAGAAACAAAAAACCCACCTAGACAGCAGCCCCACTCACCCAAACCTCCAGCAAACCCTCTCCCAGGGGTTTATATACCCCAGCTGGGGTGGGCAGGATTGGACCCAGCTGCAGCCAGGATGTTGTTTTCCTCCCTGGCTCCCTAACCCCTCAGGGGCAGTTGGTATTTGCCAACAGGGTAAATCACTGAACCTCATTTGGATACATCCCCTCAGCACCACATTAAAAAAGGCACTAAATAGCAGCAAAACCACCTAATTTTAAGAGTTTAAGCTCAGGTTCCTTGCAAAAATAAGCCCCTGAGGTCCCCCAAGTCTTTGTATAAGGCACCTTCAGTGACCGCTCTCCCTTCCATCTTGCCCCAGCGATTTCGGATGCTGATGGCCAGCCCCGCGGCGTGCTACAAGCTCTTTCGAGAGAAGCAGAAGGAGGGCCAGGGTGAAGCCACCATGTTCAAAGGCAAGGGGACAGTGGGCGGCTTTGGCTGAGCTTTGATGTCAGCTGAGACAGCCGGAGCTGCTCCACAGAGCAGCCGGCCCGAGGGCGGCAGCGCCTGACCGACATGCGGGTATCAGGGGGACATGGGGACCTTTTCGCACCTGGTTGCCCTTCACAGCTGGCAAGCGGGATGCCTGCCCACCATACCCAGCCTCCTCAAGCCCTATTTCAGGAAAGCAAGTGGGAAGGGAGAGATAAAGCCCTCTGCACAGAGGGGATGCTTGCTTGGTGGGAATGGAGCATCTCTGTAAATGCCAGCAGAGCTCCAGCATGGAGTGGGACAACCGGGGGCTCTCACATCACCACAAATTGGTACCGTTTTTCTTGCTTGCCCTTCCCTCCCTGCAGCAACGGCGTTTTGGTTGCCAGTTGGGGCATCCTTTAATTGTGGTTTTGAACATCATCCATCCACGATGGGTTTGGGGGAAGGTCTCCATACCTCCGCAGGTCCCTCTGGATCACTGCCACCTGCCCAGGACCTGGCTGTCCCCAAACAAGGGGTGGCCTCCATGGAGGTGGCAGCTCTGGTTTTACAGAGCTGAATGGAGAAATTTAGCAGATAATGATTCCTGTAGGCAGCAGGATGGATTATAGGACCTTTCCAATGCTCTTTCCAGTGGGCAGAGGTTTTCTTCCCACCCAGCTTCCCAATAAACTAAGAACTGGGACTCCTGGCAGCCTTAACTCCAAGCTCAGAAAATTGTGATTTTGGGGATTTTTTCCATCTCTGTACCCCATTTTAAGCCAGGCTTCTGCTAGCACCACTTCATTTTGACAGAGGTTTGCATTTGTAGGGTACTTGGGAACAGACACAAAACGGGTCACCATTAACAAGGTCCTTTCCAACGACATCCTGGTGCAGCAGAACCAGTATGTCCAGGTAATAACCGATATTTCTGGTAATAACTGATATGTCTTGCAATAACCACCCCAGGGTGATGCAAACCCTTAAGGGAGGTGTTGCATTTTGGCTCTCCTCCTGTGTGAGATGATTTTGGGGGCCATGCCTACCTGTGTCCCCCCACTCGACCTGCTCTTCTCCATCCCCTCCAGCGCTGCATCGACTGGAACAGGGATGTCCTCAAGAAGGAGCTGGGGTTGACAGAGGAGGACATCATCGATCTGCCAGCCCTCTTCAAGCTCGACAAGCAGGGCAAAGCCGTGCCATACTTCCCCAACATGGTGAGGGGGGTCTCTGCTCCTCGGGTCTCTGCTCCTCAGGTCTCTCCAAAAACCAGTTTATTCAACCAGGATGAGTCCCCAAAGTTGTGCCAAAAAAGCACAATATTTATAGCTGCCCAGACAAAGAAAATATCTCCGGCCAGGCTCAGATAAGCCTGGGTCTACCATAACTTTGTGGCTTTGTGATGGGGTTAACCTACATAGTTTTGAGGTGAAAACCTTTGAAAGTGGTGAAATTGCAAGGCGTGGAGTGCATTTTAATGATAAAAAAGGGGAAAATTATGCTGGATTTGGAGGCCTGGGGGAAGGTGGCTGCAAAAAGTGGCGTTGATGCCCCATTTTGGGGTGAGGCTGATGGAGGAGGGTGGCCAGCAGCTTTCCTTTGGCTTCATCAGTCCCGATGCTGCTGGTCTCCCCTTGTGTCACCCCACAGGTCACCATGATCGTCCTGGCCAAGGACCTGGGCATCCCCAAACCCTTCGGCCCCATCATGGAGGGTGAATGCTGCCTGGAGCGGCAGACCCGCTTCCTCCTGGAGCCACTGGGCCTACACTGCTGCTTCCTCGAGGAGGTGGCCTCCTACCACGGCAGGCTCGGGGAGGTCCGCTGCGGCACCAACGTCCAGCGGCAGCCCTTCGCCTTCAAATGGTGGCATGTAACACCATAGCGAGGCCTCCTCCTTCCACCCTTGCCCCCAGCGGCTTTTTCAGTGTGTGTTGCTTGGGATTCAGTTAATAAATTAATTTGCTGTGAGGAATGACGTGGGAAACTAAATAATAAGGGGTGATAATCGTGAGAGAAAGGGAAGGATGCCCTCAGGGAGGGTGAGGTGGGCAGGACACCATTTTGGCCCTTGGTGCCTGCCGTTTTGCCCCAACCAGTGTTGGGGCAGGCGGGAGGGCCTAGGCACCTCCCCTGCAGAAAGAATTCGGATGGGAATTAATGGGGACCGCACTGGTCTCCCCCCTCCCCTAAAAGGGGGGATCCAGGCGTCCTGGCCTTGCCATCCCACCCTGTGCCACAGGGCGCGCCACACTCAACATGGTGCCTCCCCTGCGACCGCCGCCGCACTCAAAATGGCTGCCCGCATAGCCGCCCCTACTATCTCTCTAAGCGATGCTCTATGGCAGTGCTAGCGTCTCCTTCCACTTCCGGGGCGGGGGGGTTGGAAATGCGCAACGCCAAGATGGCGGCGGCCGTGGTGGGAGTCTCCTTGAGGCGCGGCGTCACCGCACGGCTCCTGCGGGCCAACCCGCGGCCGGTGAGGGGCCTAGAGCCGCCCTGACCTGGGCAGCTGGGTGGGGGGCCCTTAGGGGAGGCGAGGTGCTGAG
>VYZV01023909.1:41784-71590 GCA_013401275.1 Pandion haliaetus
GGTAGGAGAAGGGGGAGGGTGGGCTCCGGGGAAAGAGGATGTGTGAGGGGGATGCTGGGGAGAGTCTGGGGGAAAAAAGGAGTGGGAAGGTGTCTGGGAAGGGTTTAAGGTGAGACAGAAGCTGACAGGAAAGTGGGGAGGGGAAGGAATCCAGAATGGTGTTGGGAAGGGATGTGGGACCAAGAGGAATAGGTATGTAGGGTAGTTTGGAGAGAAGTGAGTAGGGGCAGGTGGCCTGGAGGGGGAAGAAGCTCCTGGGGGAATATTGGGAGGAGGTGGAATACTAGAGTGGGGTAGAGATGTGGCTGGGAGCTTCTGAGGGCAGTTTTGGGGCAGAGAGAGTCTTCAGGAATGTGGAGGAAAGACTGCAGGCACCGGTGGTTTGCCTTTTAGTTTTAGGATTATCTTCTTTGCCTAGTGGACGAGGGAGCTTCAGGACAGATGTGGCTGCATGTGCCAGGCTATGCTGCTGCGGCAAATCCTTGGGAGGATTTTCCAACAACTGTACAAATACCCAAATACAAAGCAGTGATGGGTCTTGCAGCTGTCACCCCAAATGCGTGGCCTCAGGTCATTTTGTTGCCTGGCTAAAAGCCACCCGAAGGGGCCTAAGGCTGTTTTGTTGTTTGAATACAGATGTGTCGGGGAGCGCAGATGGCAGCTGCAGTGGCGCCCCGTATCAAGAAGTTTGCTATCTATAGATGGGATCCTGATAAGCCTGGGGACAAGCCCTGCATGCAGACCTATGAAGTAGATTTGAATAAGTGAGTATGCCCCATTAGGGAGAGGCTTTGCTGCCAGGCAGGTGTATTGGGGCTGTGTGTGCACACGTGGTTATCTGCCAAGTGATAATGGAGGGTGGTTGAGGAGCACTTGAGCTGACAGCTAAAGGTGTCAGCAGGCTCATTAAGCTTCAGGGACTGTTAAAACCTTGTTGGAGTGGCTGGGGCAGGGGGGTGGGGTGGTGCCTCTGCTGTGTTACAGAGCGGGTTGTCCCCTGCACAGGTAAGATCAATGTTATTTCCTGATAAAGCAAATCTTACTATGATCATGTTGGATTTTTTTTCTCTCCTTCACCTGTCAGTGCTAAGTGTGACAAATAAAACTGTACCCTGAATGCCAGTGTCTCAGTAGCCATCAGCTGTAAAATGGTTGGTTTGTGACTTCTGTGAGGTTTTACCTGTGTCCCTGAGTTGTTTTGAAGACTTGAAGGTGTTTGTGGCTTTAATAAGCTTTATTTATCTGGTAAGTCTAGGGGCACGTTCAAAAAGGAAACTTGTTTTATGTATAGCTCACAGTCCCAGACCTGGGAGATAAGGTGGAAGTTTTATTAACTCTTCTGATAGTTTTCTTCACACTGAGTTATTTCTAATTTGCAGGTGATTTTAAACTTGTAGTAACCACCTGCACACTTTGGTGTACCTATCACCAAGAAAGCTCTTAATTCTCTATGATTCTGTGAAGGGGTGCAGCCTTCCCTGTGGTGCAGAAACCTTCACATGGGCATGTGTGCCTTGATTTCCCTGAGCTCCACTTGCTGCTGTGCTCTTGCCAGAGAAATTCACCTCCAGCCCTTTCTGAAAGCTTCAGATACAAAGCTACGCAGCTCCCTAGTTAAGAAGCAGATGATGGAGAACTCAAATTTTTGTGACTTGCACCAGTTAATTTCTGGGTGTGGCCTTGTTTGCTTTATATAAAATTACATAAGTTGTCCAAGACTGTTTGTTTTTGTGTGCAGCACTGCCTCTTGTGACTAATGAGGACAGGCAGACTTGTTAAAACCTGACCCAAAAGGAGAGAACTGGTAGCAAGGCACTCGATTTTCAGTTGTGCTGTCTGAACCCTCTCCAGCTGAGCTAGATCTTCTGAGCATCAGCAAAAGAAAGGGCTTCTTTCCCACCCTGACTCTGGGGTGTACTGAGCAAATGGGTCATGCTGCTGATAGAGAGATCTCTGTCTTGTTGCCTGGGATGGGCAAAAAGTGTATTCTTAATTGTAGTTGATCAAAGTCCTTTTAGGGGGTGCCAGAGATCAAGCACTGAGGCTGGTGGGGATTTATACAGGTTCACCGACTTTGTTTTCTGTTATAGATGTGGGCCTATGGTGCTTGATGCTCTGATCAAGATTAAAAATGAGTTGGATTCTACTCTCACCTTCCGCAGATCATGTAGGGAAGGTAAGAAGGATTTTCCAGCCTGCTAAACTGAAGATTGTCCTTGAAGACTGCTGCTGACAGTGTATGTGTAACCACTAGAAAACTTCAGGGTAGATGGCAGCGTACTGCTGTCCTCTTCCAGCTGCTGCATATGAAATACCTCAATGAATCGAGTAGTAAAGAGTTAAAGCTTATATTCACAGGGTGTAATCGTGCAACTCTGAGCTGTGAGCAATATGCTTAAACAGCCCCAGTTGTTCCTGTTTCTGTCCTAATCTTGTTCATCTTGCTGCCCTCCAGTGATGGACTGCATACGGAAATCTAGCAAGAGAGATTACAACAACAAAATTGAGGGGGCAGATGTGGCAAATGGGAATGAATTGTAGGGGCTGCTTTATCTAGTGCTGCTGTGGAAATAAAGGGAGTAACTGGAAGAGTATTTATGACTTCTAGGAATAGCTTCAGGAAATTTTTTTTTTTTTTGGCTGTTTGACTAAGTTAAATGATTGATTGATTGAGGAAAAGGCCATCTGGTGGTTTTGCATTGCAGAGTGACCAGCTGGTTCTCATACAGGGACAAATTGGCATGTCTGTTTAACTGCATTAAAACTTACCTGTCCAGGTGACTTTCCCTGTAAAAAAAAATGAAAACAAAATCCTAATTCATGGGTAATGTTAGGATGCTGAGCTTTAAATGATAGTTGTGGAAATACAAGAAGGGAGGATGCCTTTATGGAATGACTTTTGATTTAATTAGGTGGGTTTGCAAGTATGAGAAATTTAGGTGCAATTGATGCCTAAAGATGTTTTGCCTTGGATCTAAATGAAAAGCATGCTTTAATGCAGCTGTTTCCTGTAGAATCTGCATAGCAGGTGGAGGAATTTCATATGGTGTGGTTGTTCTCAGTGTCTGATATTTAGATAGCCAACACTATTCCTGAGCAGCTGGAATTAATTGCCCTGAATACTTTTCTCTGAGAACCTGAAGACAGATTTTCAAGCTGAGCTGGTTCAATCTTGCCTCTTTTCTGCCATGCAGGAAAAAAAATCCCTGATCAGGCATTCCTGTTGCATACTCATGGGCCTCTGTCTGCAGTCCTGGTTCCCTCTCCAGTTGACTGGAAAATACTTGTAACCATTTCTTGAGTGGGAGGAATAACCTTGTTCAAGTGCCAGTGTTTTATCTGGCAGCAAGGGGGAGGCCAACGCATCAGGCGCTGAGACGGACTAGCTCATCAGTGTGAGGAGCAGTGGCATTTGTATGACTCATATCAATTGATATGTGTCAAATCCTCTGATATTAGAGTTTTGCCCTTTCAACATTTGTCGTCTTGCTAATATGATGTTTTAGGCATCGGTCTGAATTGGATACCCGAGCTCCTGACCTGAGCAGTATCTGTGATGGTTCTGCAGTGTTTTTTCTTGTAAACCTTGGCCCTTCCTGGGCTTCATCTGATCCTTCTATTGCTGGGAGATCATTAGTGGTGTCATGTAATCCATTTGTTAAGCTATTTATATGCTGTTTGTTCTGGTTAGTGTCTGTCCTCTCACCTTTGGGAGTTAATAAATACAGTTTATGGCACCACTCTACCCTGCTGCAGAAGGCACAGAATGAAGCTTCTGTCTTAGGGACTTTGTTTTATGTTCTTGACCTTCAGGGATGCTTTTGACCATAACTGTAGGGCTGATGGGGGATGTGCGTGGTTCCCACGTTATAATCTTGATGTTAGCTGCTTCACATCAATATGAGCTTGTGCTTCAAACTTGTGAACAAAGCTGAATGTTTTCCCCTCCCTAAGTAGCATGTAAAACTAATGAATGGTGCGAAAGGGATGAAGTGTCCAAGCCACTTGTTTTCTGCTGTGGAAGGAAGTTTAGCACTGAGAATGTGTTTAGGCTTTAATGAAAGTGACTCCTGTGTTTGTTCTTTATTTAAGTAGCAATGTGTTTGGCCCAATGGCAACTTCTGGCGTTTTCCTGGTCACGTACAGAGTTTCTTAAAGACAGCCCAGGGGCATGTTTGGGGCCAAGAGGATCTTCCTCAAATAGGATAAGAGGGTAAATATCTAATGCTTTACTCTTCTCCCACTTAGGCATCTGCGGCTCTTGTGCTATGAATATTGCTGGCGGAAACACCCTGGCCTGTATCAAAAGAATTGACCCCGATCTCAACAAGATCACTAAAATCTACCCTCTTCCCCACATGTATGTGGTGAAGGACCTTGTTCCGGTGAGTATCCGTCAGCTTGCAACCAAGGGTGACACCGTTCCAGGCAGTGTGGGGTTCACATTGGGTTGGAAAGGGTAATGTTGGGAGGTGCCAACAAGATCAGGTCTCACAGTTCATGTTACTCCTGCTGGTGTTTTCTGGCTTGGGTGGGTCTGAGCTTCACAGCAGTGACTAAATCTGTCCTCATTTGGAGGAATGTGGGAGGTTGAGGTAGAAAATGCCTCCTTCTGTTGGAGTGGTAGCAGATGTTCGATCTCTCATGCATCAATTTAGCTTAATAAATGTGCCCTCTTTGCCTTTTGACTCCTAGGACTTGAGTAACTTCTATGCACAGTACAAATCCATCGAGCCTTACCTGAAGAAGAAGGATGAGTCAAAACAGGGCAAGGAGCAGTACCTGCAGTCCATAGAAGACCGTCAGAAACTGGTTACTGCTTCTTTTCTACCATTGAAATCCCTTCGAGATAACACCAGGGTTAAACGTTAACATGTGGCAGCTTCTAGTTCCTTTAATGGCAAAGCTGTTGGGTGCAAAACCTGACATGGGTGGAATCTGCTTCCTGAAATGCAGTGTCATGGCATGCCTGCATTGCTAGGGATAACGTTTGCTAATGAAATGCAGTCGTTACGATGGGGACTTGGATCTCATTTTCACTGTCTGCACTGTGAAACCACGTTTGTTTGTAAAAACTTTATGAAGGCTACAGGCTTGTGATATTCCAATGGAGATAAGGCACTGTATGCTGGCTTGTAGGCTGTTGGGCTCAGCACTGCCTGTCCTGTCTAGCTGCAGCATGCTAAGCAATGCTCTCATGTTTCTGCTTGCTGGGTTTTGCAGCCCTAAAAACTAATGGCAAAAGCTAAACCCTTTTGGATGTGGAGACACAAGCATGATGTGTTAGTGCAAGTCTTCAGATGTCGTGTCTTGAGTACTGCATTATTTTGGGGGATTTTCTGGGAGCGTAGTGTTGTTGCTCCAAAGTTTCTGCATAAAGCTGAAGGGTGTCCAAGGAACCAGTTGGAACAGCTGGGACATAATAGCTTTTTTAAAAGCTTATAGTGTAAGTTCTTGTCTGGTTTCCTTGGCTGCCACAGTAAGTATCATTAAATCAGCAGTTTCTCTTTTGCTTCTGACCTGTCTTGATGGATCTGTCACTCACTTCACAGTTCAAAGCTCAGCCTGTCAGTGCTCCACTGTGATGGTTGCTGTGGTGCTGTCACTGAGTAGGTGCAAAGTGGGTGGGCAGCCCAGATTTTTGGCAAGTGGTAAAAGAGAGGTGAATATGAACAGTGAAGAGGAAGGCTGATTAAAGGGGATTCAATGAAAACATGTGAGCTGCAGCCTAATTCTCTGCAGTGATCTTTGAAAGTTTTCCATTATGTGTGTTTGCTGTGAAGTTAACATCTGAATAGACCAGTCATGTGCCCAAGATGTTGGCAGCACTGTGTGATTGGCGCTGTGACGTCTTAACGACCACAGGATTTTACAGTCTGAAAGAATCTCTATCCAAGGGCAACAGTTATTTCTCCTGCACCACTTTATAATGTGATCTGATCCATATATAAGGACTAAAGGGACTCTCCCTTCACATGGTTTTCATAAAGCAACATCCTTGAAATCACTTTCTTACTCAACTAGAAATAAGCAAACGTAAAAGTGACTGCAAAAGCTGCTTGAACCTTTCTCAACTAGTAAATTTGCTTTTTATCTTGTTGCTGAAGTTTCTCTTGCTTTGAGAACAGCATGTGTGCAGGAGAAACTTAGATACAGCTTCACCTGAAAAACTCTGACCTTTTTCTTTAAATCATCAGTCATTTGAAATGTTACAATTAGAAATAAGAAAAATTTAGAGCGAGAAGGTAACTCTGACTTACGTGGCTTTGGCCAGTCTTTCCAAAAGACTTAATGCAGTAGACTTGTTATGAACTCCCAGGAGTTCTGGCATCAGGTATCTTGCTAAACTAAATTTAATGAGAACTTTGTCCCAAAACAACTTCCAGATACTTAAATTAAGCCAGACTGAACTCCCTCTCTTAGCCTGAGGGGTTAATTGGGCTACTAGGAGACTTGGGAGACCCTCAGACTCCTCAGAGTTTGTCTTTTGCCCAGTGTCACTTCCATGTAGGTCTACCTTTCTTTTCTTCAGTGCCTGAAATAAAAAGGCCTTCATCTCTATAAAGATGGTGAAATGGCTAAAGACTCACACCTTTCCCATTCTATAAGTGCTTGGGGATCCCCTCAAAGCACATACTAAACTATGAGCTCTTCTGTCTTAGGCTGTGGGGCAGACTTTGCTCTTTCTTCTCTCCTGTAACATGGCCTTGAATTGTTAGTTGATTGCATATCTGTTCCTTTCCTCAGCCTCTTACTGGGACAGGCTGGAAGGAAGGAATGGAAGAAGATCAAGCAATTTTCACGTTTTTCTTCAGTTTATGCTTTTCACCCCTGTTGTCACAAACCCATTTATTATACAGGTTGAGTTGGGAGATTGCATGCATCTTGTTTCAGAGGACCTGTATGTAGGAATTGCTTTCTTCCAGCAGTGCTTCTTCAGCATAAGGTTTTCAGAGCCACTCTGTTGCAGCAAGTCAGTAGAGGGGAAGGTGGTGAAGGAAGCTTGTGCTCATGTAAATCCCCTGTTTAAAAAAAAAAAATGCTTCGTTGTGGGTTTCTGGAGTGGCTTGACTGTGGTCTCCCACCCCCATGCAGGACGGACTCTACGAGTGCATCCTGTGTGCCTGCTGCAGCACCAGCTGTCCCAGTTACTGGTGGAACGGGGACAAGTACTTGGGTCCTGCAGTACTGATGCAGGTAAGGACAGATCCCATTTGTCACGTGGGACTGCTGAAGGACTTCCCATCTGAAAGCAGTATAAATATTTGCAAGCGCAGGTGGGATAGTATTACATAGTCCAGATCCTGGACCAGAATTCCTGAGTTAGGTGTTGCTTTTAAAATATCACACTGATTACAACACTTTGAAGAAGCATTTGGTGTGTCAAATGCCACTGATTTTCAGGCCTATCGCTGGATGATTGACTCCAGAGATGACTACACAGAGGAGCGCCTGGCACAGCTTCAAGACCCGTTTTCTCTCTATCGTTGTCACACTATCATGAATTGCACAAGGACTTGCCCTAAGGTACGTGTGTGTCCTGCAGATGTGCCTTCTGGGGTTACTGGCTTGTTTCTGAGCACTCTGTTTGAAAACAAGAGGAAAATACCTGCTTAGACTTTTCTTTTCCTCAAGCTTGCCTTGGCTTGTACAGCCTTTTGAAACACAGTGAGCTACCAGCAGTCGTGCTTATGATGGTTACTGTACAAGAGGACGTGGCAAAGTTTGGATTACACATCACAGGAACATCTTTTCCTCGTGAGCAAGGCTGTGACTTTGAGAACCTGTCTGTTCCCAAGATTTAGGAGTGTGACAGTAGGGTGCTGGTCATGCAAGGGACGCTGCCTGAAACGGTACAGGGAAGTTTGTCTTGCATAGTCAGATCAGTGAGTGGTGTGAGCATTGTAAGTAATATGCTTAACCCCCACACAGTGCAACCTTAAGCTCCAGTGGTAGCAGCTATCCCTGATGTATTGTGCAACTTGTGTAATGGAGAAGACTATGGCAAGTTTTCAGTGCCTTTGGGGGATGTGTTTTATGCTGACATCCTGCTGTCAGGGCATTTCCCAGATGGTCTGTTCTCTGGTATTTTGTTTGAAAACTGAGCAAGCTTTCCCAAATCGGAGCATGCCTCTTCCTCATCTTGCAATGACCTTGTGCCTGTTGTTGGGCAGATTATCAAGTTTGCTTTCCTGCCAGCTGTGCAGTTTTCTAGCCAGCCTTTGCTTGCACCTGGTGGTGGAATAATTCTCCTTGAGCTGTGAAATAATATGAAGCCAAATGTTTAAGTAGATCACAGGTGTGGGGAAGGTGAGATGCTTGAGATCTGGGTTGATGTGTTTGTCAGCACTGCATGCTGGTTTGTTTTTTTTTTTTATATTTTTCTAAAGTGATTCATTGACTACAGGTAATTCCCCCTTTCTGTAGGGAGTTAGCTTGTGATCTGGTGTCAACCATAGTTCAGCTAAAGGTGAAGGTTCAACTTGAAGATCTGGCTGTATGTAAGAATGTACGTAGTGCATGGAAATAGCACTTGGTCTCAAGTTCGAGACGTTTTTATGGTTAACAACGTTTCCACTCACATGCTCTAATCCTGGCTGTTGTCTTGATCAGCCCGGAAAGACTGCATGGTGAGCTGTGCACCAGGGTAATTTCCTGTTCATTCTCTGTCCCGCAGTGCTACTGCTGTAATCGCAACGATACAGCAGGGCAGTTGTGATCCCTCTCTCATTTTGAGATTAGGCATGCTTGGTTTGGTAGCAGTGCTGCAGGATTAAGGGCGTTTGCAACATGACATGTCTATATTGTAGAAAAACCTTCTTAGGAAAGCTTAGCTGGCTTTTGCGTGAAGAGCATTTTCATCTTGTGCCTTAGTGTTCTTGCTCACTTCCCTAGTGTTCTCCATTACACAGCATTTTTTTTTTTTTTTTTTTAGACAAGGAGAAAAGCCACATCTCTTGTACTGTCACTGTCAAGCTTTTACAAGGCAGTTTCTTGCCTCCAGAAGTCATCTTGTAATACCTGTAAAAATATTGAATTCAGTCCTGCTTGAGCTTTATTAAAACTTCCTATCGCTCAGCCACTCATTCTTCTCTTTGATCCTCATGTTGCTGATCAAAACCAGTCCTCCAAAGTCAAATGACCATTTTTTTCTTTGAGCAGTGAGAAGTGCTGCTGGTTCAGCCTCCAGGTAGAGGAGATGAGCTCCCAGCACTACACCTCTATTCCGCGCCGGTTTGCTTTTCCCTTGTAAATTGAGGCTGGAGTGCAAACCTGCATTGGCACGCCTTAACTGAGGGGCTCTGCATACCCTAATGCTCAGCCTGCCTGGAGCAGGCTATTCAGAGCTGTCCCTCAATATCCTGTAACCTCCCAGCGTTTGAAAGGAAGCACAGTATTAGGCTGGACTTCAGCTTTTTTTTTAGGAAAAAAAAAAGGGGGGCGGGGTGCTGAGCACCTCCTCTGCCAACTATTCGTACGAGCAGCAGCATATTTGTGAGTTTACTATGACTTAGACTGGGGCAAGGTGGGGGAGGATGCTCTAACATGCTGATTTCCAGAGGAGCTAACAAACTTTTCCTTTTTAGGGTTTGAACCCTGGCAAAGCAATTGCTGAGATCAAGAAGATGATGGCAACTTACAAAGAGAAGGCGACTGCTGCGTAATGCTGTTCTCTTAACTGGAAGTGTTACATGCAAGTCGTGCTTTACCTGAACGTAATTTATACCTGATTTAGCAAGAGAAGGTTCCAGCAGGGAGTTTGGTGTTTTTCTTACAGGTTTGCATGTACAATAAATACTGTAAAGAACAAATAAGAGTTGTTACTTCATTAACAATATTGAACTGATGCCTCTGCCTCTATCATGGAATCTCAAACCTCTCTGAGAGTTTTGAGTGTGTGAGCAGCTGGGGTCACCTCTGAGGCTCTGCTGTGGGATAAGGGTTTGAAAGTGGCCCCACAGCAGAGATGGGGACAGAATTTCTGTAATGACCTTGATCCCGTGTCTTTAAAGCAAATGCATGTGTGGGAAGAGACTTGCAAGTAATAAGCTCTGTGGCGATTAGTAAGAAAACAATGGAACTGGCTGGGAAAGGGGAATGTTGGAAGAATCTCACCCTGTTCTGAAATCCCCTGGGCTGCCTGGTGAGGTGCAAAGCAAGGACCTGGGGCTCACAGTGTGCAGGCATTTGGCAAATTACCAGTGGCAGTGCCACTAGGAAAGGTGTCTTGCCACTGCCCTGCTGGGATGCTTATTTTTATTTCGAGTCCTGAAGTAGATGAGATTTGTTAGAACAGGGTTGCATCTTTCTCTTTGCTCTAGTATAAGTGGTTTTTGGCTCCAGATTTCTCAAGCTTGTGATGTTTGTGATAGGTGGTTGTTTGAAGCAGCTGTTTGCAGTCTTACGGGGGTGGAGAGAAAGGAAGTGCTCTCTGTTTTGCTGTTTAATAGTTTATTTTTTTTCTTTGTCTAGATGTAGTAAAAGCTTCTAGAAATGTCATGGTGCTGCTTCTGAGACATGTTGTGGAAACCAGGATGCTGCTAGTGGGCAGCAAATGAAGCTTGAGGTGGCATAAAAAGTTGTATACAGCTCTGGAAAGGCTTACCCCCAAAACTACCCAGGTTTTTCCATACATTTATCTATCCTGCAGTGAGGGAACCTTGTGGCTGTTTCGAGAGGCCAAGCTGATGTTGCTGTCTTAATTTTCATTTGCAGAAATACTTATTTCTTTTCCTGGAGCTAATGTCTTCATTCCCAAGAGCTGGTGCGAGACAGACTTCTGTAGGTCAGAGACTTTACACTTAAAATCCATGTGTGTTGGGCTGCTTTTCCATGTCACTGAATTGACCCTGTTTTCTGTGTCTCGGGTGAGCTGTGGTTAACAAAGGGTGAGCGCTGGTCCTGTGATGGAAGAGACCCCACTGCTGATGTTAAGACAGCAGGGACATGTCGGTCACATCATACCGATATTTCTGTCCTGTCCCTGTGCTTTGTAATCTCGTCTCCAAGGGCTTCCCATCAACAGCTTGAATAAAAAGAGCTTTGTGATCCCCCTCCTCTCCCACTATTCCCTTCTCTTTAGTTAAGTGGGTTTTTTTGAACACAAATGAACTGGGTTTTGCCTTGTTTTATTTCAAAGCTATGTATCCTTGCTGAGAAGAGGGTTGGATGGAAATGCAGCAGAGTGTGGAGGAACCGAAGGCAGCCCCTCGCTGCTTCAACTGTCGCTGCAGTGGCTGAGGTTTTTCTGTTCTGATAAGCAAATTCCGCTTCACCTTTGGCTTTGGGAGGAAGCATAAGCTCCACCTGTGGCACATTCAAAGGAAATACTTGCTGTATCTCCCTTCCTGTGAAAGAAACCAAAACTCCCTTGTGCAAGAGTGGGTACAGAGGGGAGGGCAGTTGCTTTTTGGGTGCAGCTGAGTGTGGCAGTGGTGGGCAGGAGCAGCCCTTCTCACAGGTTTTGGTTAGTTATCTGGCAGTGGTTTTGCAGTGATTGGAGCCCCAGAAAGCCAGGCTTTGGTTGGAAGGGTCTGTTCGAGGGGTGTTATCTGGGTCTGCACCTGGTTGTTGGCTTCAAAATCCCCCTTACTGTAACTTTCCAAGAGGGAGCCCTGCTGCAGCGAGGGCTCTGTGCACTCCCCAGGTGTGCATGAGTGTGCAGGGGTGTGCAATCAAGAGGGGAGAAAAGGGGGGGCTGCAAAGCCCTTTTTGGGGGTGGAGCCCAGTGCATTTCCTTGCAAGATATGGGGGTATGACACCCTGTTTGGGGGCAGAGCCCATTGTGTTTCCCTGCAAGATGTGGGGGTGCGAAGCACTTTTGGGGGGCAGAGCCTGCTATGTTTCCTTGCAAGATACTGGGGTGCAAAGCCCTTTTTGAGGCAGGACCCCGGGTATTTTGTTGTGGGGGCGCAGAGCCCCCCTCGAGGGGCAGAGCCCACTGCATTGCCCTGCCACGGAGGGGTTGTAAAAGCCCGTGGGGCGAGGGGGGTGGGCAACACCTGGGGTGTTTCCTTGCTTTTGGGGGGGTAAAGGACTACAAGTCCCAGCAGCCCATGCGCGCCGCCCTTCCGCCGCGCGCCGTGGGGCTGGGTGCGCGCGGGGCTCCGGCCTCGGGGTGCCCGCACCTCGGCCCGCGCGTGGCCGCCGGCCATGAGCTCAGGTCAGGGGGCCCGCGCGGGGGGGCGTGGTGGGGAGGGGGATGGGAGGGATGCGGGGTGCGTGGCCCCGCGGTTTGCATCAGGGAGCTCCGGGGGTCGCATCGGGCGTATCCCCACGGTTGCATCGTGCGTGGCCCCCGGGGGTTGCACTCATCCCCCCGCAGCCCTGCCTGTGCGATGGGTTGTGTAGGAAGGGGAGGCTGCACGCAAGGTGCAGAGGGGAGGGCAGCTTCGCTTTATTTTGCTTTATTTCCTCCTCCAGCGGCGTTCGCAAAAGGAGGAGCAGGGGATGGCGCAAAGTGGGGTGCTGCCCCCTCCCTGGCATCGCAAATTTTTGGGGGGGGGGGAGAGCAGCAATGTTCCACGGCTGCCCCTGCCCGCCCTGGGGTGCTGCGGGTCTGGAAAACGCTCTGTAAAGACACAGCTAACCGGGTTTGTGCTTTTGCTGTCAAGGGATGTTGCAGCCTTTAGTCGGTGCTTCGTTACTGCGGAACTGTTTTGCTTTGCATCCTGTCGGGATATGAGCTCTTGGCCCCGCTTCTGCCGACACAGATACATGGAGTCTGCGCTAAGGCGTGCACCCATTAATCCATGCAAGACATAGGGAAACGAAACCCAGGCATCGCTTTGAGATGCTCTGAGCCCACTGAACCCCATGGCTGAATCCCTGCAGCCTGCCAGGGGCTGCTTCCCTGCAAGCAGGTTGCTCTGACTTGGTGTTCGGGGAGGCTCTGAGCTCCTTGGGGTCTGCAGCTGGGGCGAAGTATTTCTTTGCTGCATCTTTAGTCGGCGTCATGGAAGTGGGGTTGGATTTTAAGGTTGTGAAGGACTGTGTTGCCTTTCTGACCCCACGAGCAGAGCAATCCCAAGGTTTTCATGTGCCGGTAAAGGATGCAATGCGATGTCAGGTAAGCGAGCCCTGAATTGGCATCGCTGCCAGCTATGGCTTGGCCTTACCGCCAAAAGACCCTTTGCAGGGCCAAGGCTGGCAGGGGGAAAAGGCATCAAGGCATTCAGAAGAGGGTAAAAAATGCAGCTTTAGGTTCAGCCTAGTGCTGGGTGTGATATTGCACTGGAGAAAGCATCCAAGGTGCCCTGCATCCCTCATGTCAGCAGCCTTTCTCATTCCAGGGCATACAGAAGTAGTGCAGCCTCTGCAACCTTTGCCCATTTCCTTTCAAATTTGCCCTGGTCGGCACAGAGGGGTTTCTCAAAGGTGGCACAGGGGTGAGAGAGGAAGAGCTTTGTGGCAGGAAAGGGAGGAGTGTGACTGCACCATGGCTGGCCACCCGTCGGAGGGCTTTTCGGATGCCAGGACATGGCTCTGTGGGGCTTGCTCAGCTGTGGTCCCTGCCACTGTGGTCTCTGCCACCATGCTGACCCCGCTGACAGCCCCTCAGACCCCTTTCACCCATCTTTTGATCCAGATCTGCAGCATAGCAGCACTTGGGGGTTAAAACCTCACCCCTTTTTTTCCCCTGTGCTTCTTAAGGGTACCCAGGTTTATCACTGCCAGCCTGGGAGGCTGGCTCAAGAGACAGGAGATGCTCTAATCCTGGCTTAACACACCAAAACGGAGATGATGGGCTGCGAGGAATACAGCCCCTCTCTCCCTAAGGGAGGTAGGAGCCCTTTATTTAACCAGGATTTGGGGAAAATGTGGAGTTTGGATATAAACAACCTTTTTTTGCCCCCCTCACCAGTGGTTGCCCAAGCAAGGATGATCCCTGAAGCCACTGGGCACTCATCTCCAGCTTGGCAGGTGGTTTTGGTGTATGGCAAGGTCTTGCAAAACCAGGTACAGGAGAGGTCAGGGCGATGCCTGTCTGGGGTGGGGGAGAAACCCGCCTTGCTGGAAAGTTTGACCACCGTTGCCTCAGCCACCAGTTTGAGGTGGACAGGGCTACTGGGAGGGCACCTTGCCTACAAGGACTTTATTTTCTCACCCGTCTCAAGGGTTTGATGCACGAGAGCGATTCCCCCGGGGTTACCAGCAACAACAGAGCCTGAATCCCTGTCTTCCACATGCCCACCTTGTATAGAGCCTGTCTTGTCCTTTTGTTTCTTCCAGCCTTGGGGCGTTTTTCTGGCTGTGCTCCCCCAGCGGATGCTGCCATGTCTGGGTAGGACCAGATCGCCTGGTAAAACATGTTTGCTCCGGCTGCATGGCAGGCAGAGCAGCGTGTTCCTCTCCAGTTCGCTCACGCGGACAAGTTTATGTTGGCTTGGTGGAAATGGCAGGAGAATTGACGCCATCTCATCCCAACCCCTCGCTGGGTCTGGGCTTGCAGCTGACCGTGACATCTCCCATCCCAAACTAGAGCCTGAAGACTGCTCTGAAATGTCTCCATGAGTTAAATCTTGCCCTGTGTGACCCAAATGCCATTTTCCTTTCCTCCTCCTCCCTCCTTACTTTTGCGTCATCCTGATTTTCCATGTCCCTGTCTCCAAGGGCCTGGATTGACCTTGTCAACCCCATTGTGTCAGCCAGACAGCACCAGACCTTGCTAGCTGGAGCAGTGACCTCCTTTGGTGGACCTTCCTCTTCTTGCATGTGATCTCTAGCCTGCGCATGTGGATGGACGGATGGATAGATAGATGGATGGAGGATGCTGCTCAGGAAGCCCTGAGCATCCAACGAGGACCATGAGTGTGGAGGGAGATCTCAAAGTCCCCTTGGGGTTTGTTTGCTTCAAGAAAGATGCTTGTAAAAGGGCTGTGGCTGCAAAGGGAGCTTGTGGAGAAGGTCTCTGGGACCAGTGTGCATCTGCTTTTGGTGCATGTGTGCTGCTGGGGAGAAAGGCTGTGTCTTGGGGCAAAGTCTCAGGGCCAGGATTGTCGCTGGCATTCACAGACAGTCCCCAGCCAGGGCAGCTTTGCAGAGGAGTGTTCAGTGACACGAGACACATGGGCTTGAGGTTTCCAACTCTGCTTTCTGGTGTCAGAGGGTATGTCCTCCCTTGCTAGGATGTGTGCTAGATGTCAGGGCATCCTGAGCATCTTTCTCCCCAATTTTCCCCCAGACCTTGATAGCAGGGATGTGTGGTTGTTCTCTGAAAGGTGCAAGATGGCACAAACTTTTCTCGGAGCCAGGCAGCTGCAAGGAGCCTGTGCTGGGACTTCAAACAGTGTTTTGGCTGTGCAAACCTGGCATCAGCAGGGAATTGTGGCTCCCCTCTTCCCTTTGCAAGCTGGGCTGGTACATTGCTGACCCCTCCCCGAGTTTGCAGCTGTTCCTGGGTGTTATCTCCCCTTTAACCCCCTCTTTTAGCAGCAGAAAGAGAAGCAAATCTCTTCCCCAGGGCTCTTCAGACGAGCTTGGGGGTAAAACCCTTCAGCTTTGGGAGCCAGAGGTGGGACAGCCGGGTGCCCCCACGCCATGTTTGCTGACAAGGTGTGGCTGCTGCACAGCGATTCAAACTGGTAGCGCAGCTTCGTGGCGTTCTGCCCTCCCCTCCGCCAGCGCCAGATTCTTCCTGGACACGTCCGCCAGTGAGCAGGTGATGACGCCTGTACTGATCCCATCCCAACCAGGAACAGCTCCGCTTGCACAACCAGCGGGGTAAGGTGCGGTGAGGCAAGGCGAGAGCCCTTTCTCACTCACCGTGTTTTGGGGAGCAGCCGGGATGGGAGCGGGAGGTGAGAAAACCCACAGGGATGGGGATGGGGTTGTGCAAGAGCCACAGCTCTGCAGGACAGAGCTGGTTGCGACTGTGCTTGTGCGCTCCTCCAAAAGATTTGCTGCTTATAGGATCAAGAAAGTTGTAATAATTTTGTTGTTGCTCACAGCAGAGCTCAGGCAGAGAGGTGGGCTGTGCTTCTCGATAAGCAGCCTGGTTCAGGGAGGTGCAGAAAGCAAACGGCTGTTTTCAGCTTGTTTCAATACTTTCCCCCTCCTGCAAACCCTGCAGACAGCGCTGGGGAAGAGCCTTTGTGCAAGGCACCCCCTCACCCTCTCCTTTGTTCTGCTGTTGTTCTGCTCTCTTGAAGGGCGGCACACGCTCCTCTTCACCCTCCCGCACCCGCTCCCAGCTTCATTTAACCTGGAATCGACGCTTTTCACAGGGTTTGATGCTGGCAGCAGGGAGATCTGACATCTCCCCTCCTTGCGGGCCCTTGGTGAGCTTCACAGCCATTTCTTTTGGCTCCTGGGAGGGTTTTGTTTTAATAAACCATCCGTTGCACTCATCCCCTCCCTTTCTCAACCTAGAACTTATCCCTTGTAGCGGCACCGGCTGTGTTTTGGGAGCTGACTACCCACTGGGTTGCTTGCTGAGATGGAGACCCTGTCCCTGGTGGTGATCAAAACCAGGGGATGGTTTTAATTAATTGCTTTTCTCACCTGCAGACGAGCTTTGGGGTCAGATCGGGGAGCGGCAGGAATCCAGCCAGGGTGGCTTTTCTGGCAGAGGATGGGTGCATGGGCTCCCACCCCGCGTGTAAATCGTTAAGCCGGTCAGAGTGCCCTCCTGGAAATCTGAACCTGGCCCAGCCAGGAAAATTATCTGCCAGCTCCAAGGGTGGGAACTAGCTCCTGGGTTTGTGTTTGTGCCACGTGTTATCTCCCCGCTGCTGCTTTAAGATCCCGGAGTTGGACACCATGGCTTGTAATCTGGAGTGGATTTAGGGCATAAGTGGTTCTAACTTCATGGGACAGAGGGTGATGATTAAAATCCCACCTGGGATGATTACGGCAATGCCTCCGGCAATCCCTGTCTCCCAGGCTGGGCATCAGGCTGCAGCAGAGACCGATGTGAATTGCAGGTGCTGAGCCACTCTGGATATCGTTAAAACTAGAAAAAGCAAATTTTGTGGCCACGTCCTCTGTGCAGGGGAGAACACAAGAAGCAAACAAGCATGAAAAGTGGCTGGGAGAGCTCTCCCTGCACTTGACCTGGCTCTGCACCAGCCCTTCTCCCTTCCCCCAGCTGCTAAGCTGCTGGTTTTGTGCCAGCTTTTCTCCTCAGGCTCTTTTGGCATTGTTTGCATGACCGTCACGTGCCGTGGGAGGGTGACTGGGCAGCGCTGGGGTGCCCCGTGGCACAGCATCCCCCTGCATGGTGGAGGTGGCCCTGAGCAGCTCTGCCGGGAGCTGGGGTGGATGGCAGAGGGGACACTGAGTCCAGCCACCTTCTGGGACTGATCTGGGAATGTCATCGCTGCAGCTGGGAGCCCATCACTGTGGCATCTCCTAAATAAGCCCTTGGATCAGCTCCCCTTATTTTTTGTCCTGTTCTTTGACTTTGCAGACAGCAGCAGGCTGCTGGGGAACCAGCAGCCAGGCTACGGGACGCTGCAGCGAGACGCCGATAAATCCCACATGGTAGGTCTGAGGGTGCACCGTGGGGAGGAAGGCATGCCAGGGCTGGGCTGGCCCAAAAACCGTGTGTTACCTGCAACACCAGCACAAGATGGTGGTTTTCCAGCCCTAAAGCTACTTGATTGTCACCTGCCTGGTGTTAAACCACGCCAGGAGGCTTAGGGCTTTGATCAATTTAGGATTTAGATGCTTGATAATCTTAATTTCAGTTTATTTTATGAATAAGCATCTCTGTAAAGGTGACCTCCTCTCTTCCAGGAGGTCATGGGCTACCAGACCAAGATGTGGCGGGTGGCCCTGTGCCACACTTGCTCCGTGCTGACAGCAGGGCTGCTTCTTGTCCTCTTCCACTGGAAGCCAAGCCTGGAAGTGCAGGCAAAGTGCAAGCCCTGCGCCCTTAGCCAGGCTGACTGGGTAATCATCAGAGTAAGTCCCCAGAGGGGTTCAGGGGACCCAGGGGTCTGGGGTTAGGCTCTGCCACCGGCTTCCCAGGATGGCCCTGAGCATGCTCCTTGCCACTTGTCACCCTCCCCTCCCTAATTGTGTTTGACATCTCTTTTCTTCAAGCAATGTGCTACCTCAGAGCCTGGTTATTATTCCTGGAATAATTTGCACTTTCCCCTTCTGTAGCAGCCAGCCTGGATTCGCATTTCTCTTTATTGTCCCTGAAACGCGGCTGTCATCTGGGACGGGTGGCCAGGGACTCCCTGCCTGCCTGCGACACTGTCCCTGTTTGAAGGAGCAGGGAGGACATATGGGGAGCTCCCCATTTCCCTCTGCTCAGACCCATGCCTGTGTTGCAGGACCGATTTGGACAGTGCTTCACCACACGTGTGCACACAGAGACACTGGGCGAGGGCAGGTGAGCCAGGCTCACATTCCCGCTGAGATGCCAGCGGGCAAGGGCTTGTGTGTGCTTTTGGCTTCGAGGGAGGGGGATATTTGCAGCAGTGCTGGTGGATGGGGAGGGACTGATCCTTGGTTTTCCACCCTGAGCAGCCTGGAGCATCACCCTGGGGCTAGGCTGGAGGACCGGAGGACCAGTATCGCCATCGGCGTGTCAGATGAGGAGGAGAGCCGAGACACCATCCGGCTCCATGAGAAGGAAGAGGTAACGCTAGCAACCCTTCCCACCACTGCCCCATAAATCCTCTCCCTTGCTGTGGGCTGCCCTCATATCCCGCTAATGCCTTATTTTTTCCATACTGCTCTGCTCAGAACAACATCTTGCGGTACTATCTCTTCGAGGGCATGCGCTACATCTGGATCGAACGGCGGCAGGCATACTGCAAAGTCAGGTATTCCTCTGTGTCCCCCCACCACAGCAAATCTCTCTGCATCTCTTGGCTGCTCTCCTTTTCCCCTCAGCTCCCCCAGAATGGTCCTGCCTGACTGGAAGTCACATAACTGTGCTGGAGCTTTTCTCCATTCTGCAAAGCCTTTGGAGGCCATCCCTGGGGTGTTGGGTCAGGGAAGCTGTGCTGCCTCTCCCCCCAAGTTGTTGATGTTGCCTGTCTTTGTGGGCAGAGGAAGCCGGGTGAAGTAGTTTGGCAGCTGCCCCATGCTGGATGGTCCTCACTGTGCTGTGCCACTTGCAGCTCTCTGAACTGTGCCCCTTTTGTTCCTGCTCCTTGGTGCCCACGAGCTGTCTCAGAGGCCAAGGAACAAGATGCTCTTCCTTTCCTAAAGGATTTTTTTTTGTCACCAAGGACTTGGACATGGTGTTTGTTCTGCTGGGCCAGGCTCCTGCTGATTTTGACTCTGTTTCTCCATTTTTCTTTCTCCTCACACTTGCCAGCATCTTGGATGAAGGTTGGACCTGCGCAGATCTCCACCTCTCCCAGGCTGGGCTCGACCAGCAAGACCACAACACAAGGTAGGGATCTACCAGCTTCATGGGACCTACCCGGGGAGCGCAGACAAGGCTTTTCCAGGGACTAGCAAATCCTGGAGCCTGGGGGTTTTTTGCATTCAGACCTCAAAACAGAGGACAGCTAGGTGGGCTGGATTACCCTGGCTTGGCTTCTTCACATAATTGGACTCCCATGGAGGTCTGGGCAGCATGAGGGTCCCTCGAGTTGGAAATGCAGCTTTTCCCTTGCATGCATTTGCCTTCCCCCTTGCTTTTCTCTCCCCTTCGCAGAAGGAAGATTTATGGACCGAACCTCATCGAGGTGCCAGTCAAGTCCTATGCGAGGCTGTTGGTGGAGGAGGTGTGCATCTACGGGCTGTGCTTCAAAAGAGCAAGTTGTCCCAGGGTAGATCCTTCCCCTGCTCAGTGTCCCTTACTGCAAGTGCTTTGTGGGCCCTTCCTCTCTGGTAGGGAGGAAAGGACTTTAGGAGAGGCAGCTTGGGCAGAGATCAGAGAAGGCAGAGCTGGTACAGCTGTGGAGGGGACCCATCCTGCCTTTTAGCTCAGACAGGAGTATCCCCAGATAGTTGCAGAGATGGCTGAGCATCCTCAGGAATACTGACCATAAACAAAGCCAGGGAAGGACGAAGCATTTGTAAGAAGTCATCTAGCTCATCCTCAGCCCCAGGGAAGGGCCAGCTTCTCCTCTGCGTAAGCAGTTTTTCCTCAAGGAGCCTGCTGGTCTCACAATGGGCTCGAGGAAGCTCTCCCCCCAAAAAACTGCTCTCTCTCCTTGTTCCCTTTCAGGTGCTCAATCCCTTCTACATCTTCCAAGTGTTCAGCATCGTGCTGTGGGTCTGTGACGCCTATTACTACTACGCCGCCTGCATCTTCCTCATCTCTACCATCTCCTTAGGGCTGTCCCTCTATGAGACAAGGAAGGTTGGTGGTGGGCTTATTTGGGACAAGCAGCTCTACTGAAGTAGCCCATTTTCTGATGCTGTTTGACCTCTGTGCTGACATTGAACTTCCTCTGAGCCCAGCTGGGTGAGGACAGCCCATACTCCCAACGGTGGGGCAGGTTTCCTTGTCCTTCATCCGTGGTCCCAAGCCTTCGAGACCTGTCTTACGGATGCTTTGCTGTGCTTTTTAAGCTGCCTTTGGGTGGCTGCTAACTGCTCCCTCCCTTGCAGCAAAGTGCCACACTGCAAAACATGGCCAAGATGTCGGTCGGTGTCCGAGTCCATCGCCCCAGCAGAGGTGAGGGTGATGCCCGTGACGAGTGAGGGCTCCTGGCATGAAGCTGTTTGGGACAGTGCCGGGATGACGTGTCTGAGCACAGCCACGCTTTTTTCCAGAGGAGATGGTGGTGAGCTCTGCAGACCTGGTGCCAGGCGATTGCATCAGCCTGCCCACGGATGGGATGCTGGTCCCTTGCGATGCTGTGCTGCTGACGGGCGAGTGCATGGTCAATGAGAGCATGCTGACGGGTGAGAGCCACTGCATGCCTCTGCCGCCCCAGCTTTTGCTGGGGATTTTGGCGGAGAGTTTGAGCCTCGTATCTCAGTGGCCCTATGGCAGCCCCTTCCCATCCAGGCTGGTTGGATCCTGAGCCCCCAGGGTGATAAACCTCCCTCCATGATCTTCATCGTAGGGGAGAGCGTGCCGGTGATGAAAACCCCTCTCCCAGCTGGCAGCCAGGCAGCCAGCACCGTCTATTCCCCCGAGGAGCACAGGCGGCACACCTTGTTCTGTGGGACACAGGTCATCCAAGCCAAGTCCTATGTCGGCACAGAAGTGCTGGCTGTGGTGACCCGCACAGGTAATGGATTGAGGGGAAAAGCTGGGCTTAAGCCATGTCCTTTGGAGCGGTGACTTTGCACATGCTTACCTTCAACCCCTCTCCTGCAGGGTTTTGCACGGCCAAAGGGGATCTCATCAGCTCCATCCTCTACCCTAAACCCGTGAGCTTCAAGTTCTACAAGGATGCTGTGAAGTTCATCCTGTTCCTCGCCATCCTGGGTATGTCAGAATGTGGAGTGGGGAGGCATATCCAGGAGAAGCCAAGGTCTTCTTAAATGGTTGAACCCACCCTTCACCTGCTTTGCTTTGTAACCAAGCCCGTTCTCTCTCCCGCACAGCTTTTATCGGCACACTGTACAGCATCCTCATCTTGGTTAAAAACCAGGTAGGGTTGTTGGAGCTGGTGAATCCTCAAGCGCAGGCTGGCATTGGGACTGTCAGCTGATGCGAGTGGATATGGGTGAGGGCTATCAGGATGCCCACTCCTCTTCCTCCTCACCTGCCAGGTCCCTGTGGGGCAAATCATTATCCGTGCCCTCGACCTTGTCACTGTCATTGTGCCCCCGGCTCTCCCGGCTGCGATGACGGTGGGTACCATCTATGCCCAGAACAGGCTGAAGAAACAAGGCATCTTCTGCATCAGCCCTCCCCGTATCAACCTCTGCGGGAAGATCCGCCTGGTTTGCTTCGACAAGGTGAGTCTCGGGCAGCACTGTGGGACTACAGTTTCCAGCTCAAACGGCTGGCCTGGACCCACCACACTCTTCTTGCAGACAGGAACCCTGACAGAGGAGGGTCTGGATGTCTGGGGGGTTGTCCCGCTGGAGAACAACCACTTCATGCCCATCGTCCATGAGCCCCGCTGCCTGCCCACCGGTCCCTTGCTCTACTCCCTGGCCACCTGCCACACTGTCTCACTGCTGCGGGCACAGCCCATCGGGGACCCTGTGGACCTCAAGATGGTGGAGTCCACCGGCTGGGTAAGACAAGCGGTGGGCAAAGTTGCATATTTATGAAGAGTGAGGTGGCACACATCTTGCTCTGCCAGGAGAGGGGATGTTAAAAACATTCATGGGCTGCTGTGGGGTGGCTGGGGCTTTGGCATCTCAGCATCTGCCTTGGTTTCAGCGCCTGGAGATGATGGAGGAGGAAGAAGGTGAGCTGCCCACCTTCCAGCAGTTTGGGACGAAGGTCTTGGCTGTGATGAAACCTCCGCCTGAGGAAGAACAGCCACGAGACAGGGTAGGTCCTGTGGACCAGAGTGGCTCAGGTTCCCCAAGTCACTGGGTCTGCACCCCCAAAGGTGCTTTGCAGCCCCTGGAGAGGTTGTACCTCCCAGAGAAGTTCCTGCCTGGCCCTGACACCCACTTCTTCTCCTCCACAGAAGCACCAGTCACCCGTTGGGATCCTCCGGCGTTTCCCCTTCTCCTCCTCTTTGCAGAGGATGAGCGTCCTGGTGAAGCTGCCTGACGAAGCCTCAGCTCATGTCTACATCAAAGGTGCACCAGAGATGGTGGCCAGCCTTTGCAGGAAGGAAACAGGTACGTGCTGGGGGACAGGAGTTTACTACCGCTCCCCAGCTGAGAAGCAGCTGGTCCTGCTGCTCCATCATTCATCTGCATCCCTGCAGCTCATCCCCACAGGGAATTATCCTTGGTGATGTCATGGGGCAGTTTGCAGAGGTGCAGGGCTTTGGATTAGCTCCAGCCACATGGGGGGAAGAAAATAGGAGCCAGAAGACAGGGAAGAGGGTTGGCATCTGGATGAGCATCCAAAACCCTTCAGTCCTTTGGGAGCTCGAGCCCTGGACTCCCCTTGCCAGGTCTGCGCAGCCACAGTTCCTTCAGGAATTATTTTGACCTTGCTTTTCCCCTCGCGGCTGGCAGTGCCCATGGATTTCTCCCAGATGCTGCGACACTACACCACGGATGGTTTCCGGGTCTTGGGTCTGGCTTACAAACCCCTGAGCGCAGTGACCAACTTCGAGGAGGCCCTGCAGCTCCCGAGGTTAGTACCAACAACTTTTTTCTCCATTTACATCTTGTTTGCTCTGAGCATTTCACCGGATGGTTTGCTGCCCTGCAGCCTGCCCCATCCCAGCAGCCTGCAAGGAATTAAACCCTAATCCATACTAAAGCAATTGCTGGCTGTCCCCCAGATGGATTTTTAGCTGTTTATACCGATTGATCCGCTCTGCCTTGTGTTGAAGAGGGTGTTGAATGGCTCGTATTATCCCACCAGGGACTCTGTGGAGAGTAGCCTGATCTTTCTGGGGTTCCTCGTTATGAAAAACGTCCTCAAGCCAGAGTCTGCACCTGTGATTCACATCCTGAGGAACGCCAACATCCGCCCCATCATGGTGACAGGTGACCCTGCAGAGGGGAACAGGGTCACTGGGCTCAGGGAAGAGATGGGACACAGATGACCATTGACATGCAAAGGGTGAAGTGTTTCTCCACCAGAAATCGGTGGCCTGAAGCAGTTGGGAGGCACAGCAAGGACTCCTGGACCCTGGTTTTGTGCATCCCTGCTACTTGTTTGCATTGCTTTGCTGGTGGGCTCATGGCAGGCAGGGTGTAGAAGGGTGCAGGCTGCTTTTTCATGGATGCAGCATGAACCCACAGACATGGGGTGGGTGGCTTAAACAGCAAAGCTGCTCATGGATTCACCACCAGTAATAAATGTTGATATCTCCTGAGCACCCCGAATAACACAGCTAATGGGGGGGGATGTAGGAGTCACTTTCGGGTTTTTTGCAGCAAGGCAAGCAGCGCTACCAGGGTTTGAAGCTGCTGCCTTTGTTTGGGGTAGGGCAGAAATGAGATTTTGGAGCTCTTCCCCAAAACACAGGGAAGCAAAGGGACCCGCAATGAGCCTGTGGTGCCTGGGAAAGAGGATGCAGCAGGTCTGAGCTGCTTTTCTTGGCTTGCAGCCATGCAAGACCCTGCCAGCGCTGGCTAGCAAATGCTGCTCGCTGTTACTCAGCCCCACCACCTCTTTCTGCTAGGAGACAACATGCTGACGGCCATCAACGTGGCCAAGAGCTGCCGCATGGTGGAGCCGAAAGAGCGGGTGATCTTCGTCAATGCCTCACCGCCCAGCCACGACAAACCTGCCGCTCTGAAATTCATCCTTGCCGAGCACTCCCAGGATGAAGAGCAGCCAGAGGTGAGTCCCGAGGCAACGTTTCAGGGGGTTTTGTAATGCCCAAACTGCCAGTCACCTTGCAGGACACTCTTTTCCCAGCATCGTTACCCTTAGAGGCAGTTAGGGGTGCAATTCTACCCCTTGCTAAATGCCTCCTTTAGGAGAAGATAACCTGCTCCTGTTTCTTCCTGGGAGCACATCAGGCTAGAGCTGATGCTCCAAACACCTTCATTGGATGCAGCCATCACCGTGCTGCTCAGGTCCTGCTCCGGGCTTGGCATGAAGGGCTCAATCACACAGACTTTTTATCCAAAATACCATCATTTATATGCCTGAAATTGAGGTTTAGGGGAAGCTGCTTTATCTCCTGCTCCATGCAGGTTGAGGATGCTGGTTCAGACCATTGCCCAGGGGCTCAGCAGGGATTTGAGCACAAGTTGAAGTCCCGCTGCAGAAAAAGGAATTGTTTTCTTTGGCAGGGTCTGCACCAGCAAGACGGCTGCTTTCTCCAGCCACAGCCCTGCCACTTTGCATTGAACGGCAAATCCTTCGCTGTGGTTTGCGAGCACTTTGCTGACCTGCTGCCGAAGGTGAGTCCGAGGGCAGGGAATCCTCCAGCAAGGTTGACCTCACCGGGGTTTCATGCTGCAGCCTCGCAGCTCCAAAACAAAATGCCCTGAGGGGATTTTTTTGGCGGTGCAAGATGCCCTCTGCCCTGCCAAGTTGGGAAAGCTCAAAATAACCAGTCTCCTCCTGGGTGCTCAGGGATGCAGGGTGCTGCAATACAAATATGGAGCGTTTCTCTCTTTGCAGATCCTCATTCAAGCCACTGTGTTTGCCCGCATGTCACCTGACCAGAAGACTCAGCTGGTGTGCAGCCTGCAAGAGCTCAAGTAAGCCCCTCCAGCCCCAAGGGATGGAGGACAGAGGAGGGCAACGGGGTTAGTCCTCTGCCCAGAGACTACTCTTGTGTGCCAGAGCAGGTGGCAGCTGCGAAATAGCATCTCACCCACTCCCAGATGTGGGGTGATCCTAAATATGGGGGTGTAACCTTGAAGACCCAGGGCTTTTTCCCCCATCCTGTCATGAAATATCAGATCTTTTATCGCCGCAGCTACTGCGTGGGGATGTGCGGAGACGGCGCCAACGACTGTGGGGCTCTGAAGGCAGCCGATGTGGGCATCTCGCTGTCGGAGGCAGAGGCATCAGTAGCCTCGCCGTTCACCTCCCGTGTGGCCAACATCGAGTGCATGCCCACCGTCATCCGGTGAGCTGCCAGGAGCCTCGTGGTGGGGGATAAAAAACAGGGGGGGTGTCTCCTGAGTGCATCTGTCCCCTCCTTGGGACAACTTATGGAAAGGGTGTTGTGACTGGTGGGTGAATCTCTCTTTCTCTCTGCAGGGAGGGCAGGTGCTCACTGGTCACCTCCTTTGGTGTCTTTAAGTACATGGCCCTGTACAGCCTGGTGCAGTTTGTGTCTGTCCTGCTGCTCTACACAGTGAGTCCCGTGGTTCCCCAAGTGCCTGCAATGCTCAGGGGTGCCTTTGGGTCACCTTGTCCTGGCTGGGTTTTAACCTGTCCCTTTCCTAGCCCCCCACTGAGAGCAGGTGGTTTCTCCTTCCCAGATCAACACCAACCTGAGCGATTTCCAGTTCCTCTTCTTCGACCTGATCATCACCACCACCGTGGCGGTGCTGATGGGTCGGACCGGTCCTGCCCAGGAGCTGGGAGTGGAGCGTCCCCAAGGGGCATTGATCAGCATCCTCGTGCTGGGCAGCCTGCTCCTCCAAACGGCTTTGCTGATCACTGTGCAAGTCCTCAGCTACTTCATCACCATCTCACAGAGCTGGTAAGAGACCCCATTTCATGTGGGTTTAGTGATGGGAACAGCGCAGAGGATTGCAATGAAGCCCAGGTGCTTGTCCTTGGTTTTGGCCAACACTGGCTGGCATCAAGGATGCGTCCAGCCACCTTGCAGCAAACGGCTCCCATGCGCTCACAGAGAACAAGGGGTTGGTGTTTAGACCGTCGCCTTGCCTTGCTTCGTCTGATCCTCTGCCTTCTCCCCTGCCTGCCTCAGGTACGTGCCACTGAACAGCACGGTGACAGCTCCCCAAAACTTGCCCAACTACGAGAACACAGTCCTCTTCTGTGTCACTGGCTTCCAGTACCTCATCCTGGCTGTCGCCATGTCCAAGGGGTACCCGTTTCGGGAGCCACTCTACACCAATGGTGAGGATGATGCTGGCCACATGGGCAAAGAGAGACATCAAACCTTCATCCTCCTCCTCAACCCTCTTCCTTTTTGCCCTCAGTACTATTCTTGGCAGTCCTTATCCTCCTTTTTGGCCTCATGATATGGTTGACCCTCTACCCGCTGGGCTTCCCCAAAACCCTGCTGAAGCTGCAGGGCATCGATGACTTGAATTTCAAGCTGCTGCTGCTGGGGATCGCTGCCCTCAACTTCTTCACCGCCTTCGTGCTGGAGGTAGGTTGGCCCAGGGTGAGCACTGGGCACATGAGGGATGTGTTGCCCTTTTGGGTCTGTCCAAGCAACCCCTTTTCCAGGAGCTGTGGGCACAGAGGGAGCAGGACTCACCTTGGCATTGGCTCTGCTCTCTCCTTGGGGTCTAAAGCTTCCCCAAAACCTGTTGTCCTCCCCGTATTTGCTGCAGACCGCCCTGGACCATGGCTTGCTCAGCTGCCTCCGCAAGCTGCGCCGAAAGAAAGCGTCCAAGAAGCTTTTCAAGAGGCTGGAGAAGGAGCTGAGCCAGCAGCAGCCATCCTGGCCTCCCCTTAACGAACCGCTCTTCGCTACACCCAAGATGTCCATTGCTGTGAGATAGCATGTGTTGGGCTTCCCTCCTGCCTGCTCTGCAGGCCAGCACTGCCTGCCAGACCTTGGACACTGTCGTTTATTTATTTATCCTGGTAAATCGAGGGATGTGGTGGGCAGCGCGGCTCATCCTCCCCCCGGGGAGACCCTCAGCATCACAGCTGTGAATCTGCATGTGCCAGTCCTGCAGTCCTGGCCGAGAGGCGATGCTAGAGAAGCAAACTGGGGGAGAGGGTCCAGAAAAAGAGGATAAATGGTCCAGCTCAGCTCTTCTTCCAGGACCTCTCCCACTCCTGTGCTGGCCTTGGACCCATCTCCCCACGCTGGGCACCAGTACTGTTTTGCAGAGGGACACCGCCTCCCTTTTCCTCTCCTGGCTGGTCAAAACCACCAAGAAGAGGGTCCCTGATCTTCTCGTGGCAAGGGCACACACCCCAGCCTTGCATCATTGCTCACTGTGAAAAAAAAAAACAAACTCCACTTTCCCCTGCGGCTGCCCTAGATGTGTAGGAACTGTTTACAAACCGCCCCATCCCTGGCTTGCCAAGGATGCTGCTCAATCCCCAACGCCCAGGGGTCAGCCACGGGCTCCCTCTCTGCTTGCAATGCTCCTCCAGAGCACTTCTGCTTTTGGACGGGTCCTTTGTAGCATTGAAAAAAAACCCTGAATCTCTTTATTTTTTAACTCTACTCCAGTGCATCAAGGTGTGAGTGCAGTCGGGAGAATGACGTACGGCTTTCGGTTTCCATATGGTGCTGTCGTGAGCATTGTCTAATAAATTAACACTATTTTCTTGACTTCTTGCTTGTGCTGCCTGGCGTGGATGGAGTGCTTGGGGCAGGACAGCATCGACAGCGCGGGTGAGTATCGGATGGAGTAGGGGAGCAGGTGAAAGAGGTTTTACAGTCATCTCATTCTCTATTTTGGCTGGACGAAGCTGTCCTTGCTGCCCGAAAGCAGACGGTGAACTCAGGGATGGCACTGCTGGGATTTCAGCAGCCCAAACCGAGCATCAGCAAGTAAATAACCCCTGAGCCTGTTTCCAGCTGGAATTTCCTAGAAAATAATTGCTGGAAAAACCCAGGTGTCCTCGCCAAGACTGCAAAACCTTGCTCCTTCAACAGAGGAAAAGCCAGTAGATGGAGATGCCGCATCCCAAAAGGGGAAGAGCTGATCCCCGGGGAGGGGGTGTGTGCTGTCTGCATAGCTCTCCGAGGGTTTTTTGGCCACCTCTGAGTCCGGCTCTTGGATCGAAGGCTGGTTCTTGCAAGGACTCGCCTGCATGGAAAGTCTAAACCCCTCCGAGCGCCAGCGGCGCCTCTGCCCTCCGGGAGCTGGGGATTAGATCAGGAAATGAGGCACAAGCAGAGGTAAGAGGTTTCCTGAAATCCTAGCCAAGGCTTGAGTTATTAAACCAGGCTTCCTGAGTTTAAAAAAAAACAAAACCCACCACACAACCCTCGGAGATTTTTGCCTGTGCCTGGCAACTTTAAAAGCAAAAGGGACTCAGGTGCAAGGGACCAGTTTGCACCCCAGGTCGCCCCCCGCCCCAAGTGTTTTGCTTGGCTGTTTTTTGCAGGGTGTTCCTGGCCTCAGGGGGTTTTGCAAAGTCCTTTTAATTATTAACAGGCAGCTCCTGCCCTTAGCTAGAGGTTAACAGGGCTGGAGACAAGGATGATGCTGGGGTTTGGGGCAGGCAGAAACTTTATGGGAGCAGCTATTAGATGTGTTCGGAGTCATTTGGATGGTTTTATCCATCCTTCAGACTGGAAAACCAGACTTGATATGAGATGGGAGCACCTTAAAAACCCCTTTGCTTCTCGTCCTCATCTGAAACTGTGCTTTCTCCTTGTTTTTAGGGCAGACTCTGTCCTGGCTGCAGAAATGCTTATACCTCAGCACAACTGATTGTGGGCTTGGGGCAATGGGGGCAATGGGTGCAATCCTGCCCCACGGGTGAAAAACCTCTGCTGTCTCTTCCCTGTTGCTCATCCCCATCCCTGTGCATGCTGCTGGCCGTCTCCGGAGAGCTGCTCCCTCCATCCCAGCCCTCAAGCACTCCCCCATTTACTCCATTGCTCTTTTTGAACATACCTAAACTTTTCAGGTTTGTATCCCCCAGTGCCAGGCTGTGTCATGGCTGGGCTCGAGGGTTTTCAGGGAGCATCCCCAGCCTTGCCGGGATGCAGCCAGCATCCCAGCGTCCTCCAGAAAGCAGCCAGCAAGCCAGGGGAAAGAGGGCCCCACGGTCAGCAATGCTGGCTCTGCCGCCACACAGGGGCTGCAGATCTCCTCCAGCATCCTCAGCCTGGGTGGGAAAAAAGGGGACTTTTTTTTTTTTTTTCCCCCCCTCTATCCTGGGATAAAGCTTTAAATCTGCTGCAGGGTTGCAGCATCCTCACCACTTGGGGGGCAGATTGGGCACTAATGCCGAGCTTGGAGTCAGGAGTGGTGATTGGGATCCCAGGATCCCAAATTTTGGGTGTTTTATCTCAGTTTCCCCAAGAGCAGCCGAGATCATAGAGCAATGCCCTGACATCATCTTTTCATCTCACCATGCAGCAGCAGAAAACCCAGCCTAAATTTTGCCAGCATGCTCGGTGCTGCACAAAACCCTTCTCTCTTCTTGCATTTACAATCAATTTAAAATTCATCCAGCTGGAAAAAAAAACCAACCCTAGCCCTG
>VYZV01023909.1:81042-119880 GCA_013401275.1 Pandion haliaetus
GGGTTGGCGGGGGGGGGGGGGGGAGGCAAGGACAGGACACATGTGTGTGTCACCCCGGGGTGTCCCCCTGCTCACCTGCTCCTCCAGTCCACGGACGCGGTGGCGGTGGACACGCTCGCGAGCCTCCAGTGCCCGCTGGGTTTGGAGCTGGGCGATGCGCAGGCGGTCCAGCTCCCGCTGCAGCTCCGGCGAGGGCCCAGGGCTCGGTGGAGACGGGTGCTCCAGTGCCAACACCTGCGCCTGGGCAGGCAGGGGTGGCTGTCACCCCCAAAACTGGGCACCGGCTGGGAGGAGCCCCAAAAAGAGACCAGCACCATCCCCGTGCAAGCACCAGCAATCCCTACAAACAGGGATGAAACCCAGCCCCATCCCAGTGCAAGTGCCAGCATGTCCTCAAGCTAGGATGAGCCCCAAAATGAGCCTAGTACAAGCACCAGCATCTTCCCAAGCTAGAAAGCACCCCAAAAGGAACCCAGCCCCATCCCAGTGCAAGCGCCAGAATGTCCTCAAGCTAGGATGAGCCCCAAAATGAGCCTAGTACAAGCACCAGCATCTTCCCAAGCTAGAAAGCACCCCAAAAGGAACCCAGCCCCATCCCAGTGCAAGCACCAGTATCTACCCATGCTGGGAAGTGCCCCAAAAATGAGACCAGCGCCATCCCAGTACAAACACCAGCATCCTTCCAAGCTGCAATGAACCCCAAACAGAGCCCAGCACCCTCCCAGAACAAGCACCAGCATCTCCCCAAGCTGCGATGAGCCCCAAAAGGAGCCCAGCCCCATCCTACTGCAAGCAAAGGGTGCATCAAGCAGGTGGGCAGCACCCCGAGGTGCCACCGCCTGCACCGCCCCCAACCTGGGTGAACAAAGGGCCACCCACCTGCAACAGCTGGATGCGTTGCTGTGCCTCTGCCAGCTCCCGCTTGGCTGTGCCCAGCGAGCGATCCAGCCGGCCCTTCTCCGCCGAGAGCCGCAGGGAGTCCTCCTGCGTCTGCAGCTTCTCCCGCTCCACCTGCTCCCCCGGGGGGAGAGAGGGACACAGAAATGGGGGTGCTGGGGACTGCTTCACACGCACCCCCTACACTGCACACCTCACTCCAGCAGATAAAATATATATATATTTTATATATAAAATATAGCAGATAATATAAAGCATAGCAGATAACATATATATGAAATACTAAATACAGCAGATAAAAAAAATATATATTTTACATATAAAATATATACATAATAGATATATTTTAAGTGCATATAGACTCTATGTAGGGTGAAGCAGCACACATACATATTTTCTGCTTGGAAAGTAATAATGTGCTGTAAACAAGCTGGGTTTAGGGCTTTAAGATTTGCACGCAGTCCTGGCATCAAGGACACATTTTTTTTGTGTTTGTGTCCCTGGGTGTGATGCTCTGCACAGGGCCAGCCCCAGGGGCACCCAAAGGTGCTGCCACCCACAGTCTCACCTTGTCCAGGGTCTTCTTCAGGGCGCTCTTGTCCTTCTCGAGGCGCAGGGCGACGCGCTCGGCCTCCCGCTTCTCGCCCTGTGTGCGGGTCAGGGCGCGCTGCAGGCTGCCCACCCGGTCCTGCAGCCCCCCGCTTTCCTCCTGCCGCTGCCGCAGCGCCTGTGCCAGGTTGGGGGGGCTGTCAGCCATGGGCCCCCCCATGGGCATTGGGGGTCTGCAGGGGATGTAAGAGGGTGCTGGGGCTATATGGGGGGGAGTCCATAGGGTGCTCTATAGGGGGTGGGAAAGGGCGCAGGGGGCTGCATGGGAGCAATAAGGTGCTGGGGCTAGATGGGGGCTGTAGTGTGGGGCAAGGGAGGGGGGCAAGGGCAAAGGATGCTGCATGGGGGGGCAGTAGGGTGCTGGGGCTATATGGGGGNAGCAATAGGGGGCTGCATGGGAGGGTCAAAAGGGTGCTGGTGTAATATGGGGGCAATAGAGCACTATAGGGGGTGGGAAAGTGTGCAGGGAGCTGCATGGGGCCAATAGGGTGCTATGTGGATGGTGACACATGGGGGCAAAATACGCTTCATGGACTGGGCACAGGGTGCTGCATAGGGGCAAAGGACAGCGAATTTGGGGAGCCCCACTGCCACCCCCTGCCAGCATGGGGTGCATCCACCCCCCCTCACCTCCTGCTGCTGCCGGACCTGCACCTCCAGCTCCTCCTTGCTCTGCTGCAAGGCCTCCTGCTCCTCCTGCAGCCCCCGCAGCTGCTCCCGCAGGGCTCCCTTCTCCTCCCGCGCCTCTGCCAGTGCCCGCCGTGCCACCTCCAGCCCCTCCTGCTATGGGGGGGACACCCTCGGTGACCCCCAAGCAAAGGGCACCCCGATATGACCCCACCCAAGGGTGCTCACTCCCACCTGCAGCGCCCGGCGGTCAAGCTCGCCGGCAGCCAGGGCGCTTTGGAGCTGCAGCAGCCGCTCATGGACCACAGTGCCGTCGGCCAACGCTGTCATGCTTGGCGTGTCATCCTTCGAGCTGCTCTCCACCAACGCCGTGCTCAACCGTTCCACGGCCAGCTGCAAAGCGCCAGCACGCTGCTCGCTCTCCGCTAGCTACACCCCAAAACCAATAGCAAAATTAAATATAATCATTAAAAAAAAAACCACACGCAATGGGGATTTAGAGAAATTTGTGCTGTTACCTGTTTCTGGAGCAGTTCAGCACGGTCTTGCATTGTCCGTGCCTCCGCTTGCCGCTCGCCCAGGGCTAGCCGTGCCCGCTGCAGCTCACCCTCCAGCACCCGCTGCTGCAGCTCCAGGCAGGTGCTCCGGCTTTCTGCCGCCTCCAGCCGCCGCTTGGCATCCTCCAACTCGGTCTCGCCGGCTCGCACCGCACTCATCCTCTCCTGCAAGGCACCAGACGGCTGGTACGGAGCAGTCAGGGATAGCAATAGGGGCAGGATCCGACCCCCCCACCATGGCAATGCCCACCTGGGCGGCTCGACGCTCGCTCTCGGCAGCGTGCAGGCTCCGTTCCAGTGCCGTCACCTTCTCCCGCAGTGCCTGCCGCTCCCGTTCACCCCGTCGCAGCGTCTCCTCCTGCAGCAGCAACGTGGCCTGGGTGCTGCTCAGCTCCCCACGACGCCCTGCCAGAGCCACACCATGGTTACCCATTTTACTGGGGATGTACAGGGGGTTTTACCAGTTTTAGGGGGGTTTACAGGGGACGCACAGGGCACTTACCAGTTTTACTGGGGATCCATGGGGGGTTTTACCAGTTTTACTGGGATTTACGCAGGATGCATTGGGGCTTTTACCAGTTTTACTGGGGTTTACTGGGCATGCACAGGGGTTTTACTGGGGTTCATGGGGTTTGCATACGAGGTTTTACCAATTTTACCAGGATTTTGGGACCATGCATGGGGGAAATCCCACCGAGCATCCTGCAGTCCCAGGCAGCATTGTCACCTGCCCCATGCCTCAGTTTCCCCAAAGCCCCTGCTCGCCTGCAAGGCTCCAGCATGGGACAAATCACCCTGAACCCCACAATTTGGGGGAGATACACTGCAAAAATACCCCCATCACCTTCCTCACTCTCAGCCACCAGTTTCTGGAGCTGCTGTGCCCGGGCGCCGGCGTTATCCCGCTCCTCCTCCACCTCTGCCAGCTGCCGGCCAAGGCTGCTCACCTGCACCCGCAGCTCCTCCTGGGGCAAGAAAACAGGGTGAGAAACAGGCTTTTTCGGGACAATGGGGAGGGAAGGGGAAGAGGAAGAGGGAACATACCCGCTCCCGCTGTGCGTCCTGCAGCTCGCGTAGGAAATCCCGTAGGGCTGCCCGCACCGCCTCAGGCTCGGTCACTGCGTCGGGGTCTGGGGATGAGCCGGGGCTGCCCGACCACTCTGGTCCCCCACCTGTATGAGGACAAACAGGGTGGCATGAAGATATTGAGGCGCAGCATCCAAGGGAGGATCACAAGCTGGAGTAGGATGCGCCGGAGCAGGATGCATCCATGGGTTATGGAGGACCCCAGGGAGGTAAGAGATGGAGCGATGGGGTGATGGGGTACCCCCAGGGATGCAGGGGATGGAGCAATAGGGTATGGGGGACCCCAGGGATGGAGCAATAGGCTATGGGGGCCCCAGGGATGCAGGAGACACAGCAACCAGGGTGATGGGGTGCAAGTGATGGAGTGCAGGGTAAGGGGGCAGCTGAAGGGGACAGAGTAATGAGGTGATGGGGGACTCCCAGAGATGGAACAATGGGGTATGGGGAACCCCAGGGAAGCAGGGGGTGGAGCAGTGGGGTACGGGGGACCCCAGGGACTCAGGGGACAGAGCAACAGGGTGATGGGGATGCAAGGACTGGAGCAACAGGGTATGAGGGACCCTCTGACAGGGATGCAGGGGATGGAGCAACAGGGTGATGGCAATGCAAGAGACAGAGCAATGGGATGCAGGGGACCCCCAGGAATGCAGGAGATGGAGCACAACAGCGGGAAGCGCTGCAGCAGGATGCACCCCTTTCCTCTAAGCAAGGGACGGGGCACCCAGGGTCCCCAAGAACTCTCACCCTTGCCCGGGGAGCTGGCCTGTGCCCGGCCGATGCCCATGGTACGGCGTAGGGCAGACTGGATACCTCCCAGGCGGGTTTCGGCAGCCCGGCGCAGCACCTCGCCGCGGGCCAGCTCAGCTTCCAGCCCCTGCGCCCGACCCTCAGCCGCACTCAGGCGTAGGCTCAGCTCGGCCGCTTCACCCCGCGCTGCCTCCACCTTCAGCTGCAGGTTGCGGGCATCAGCCAGCAGCTTCTTCTCATTGCCACGAGCCTCCTCCAAGCTACGGGCCAGGTCCTTCTCCCGCTGCCGAAATTCACCCTCTGCCTCTGACAGTCGCCGCTGCAGGTGCTGGAGCTGGGGGGTTCAGAAAGGGGGACAGAGCACAGAGTTGGGGTGATAGAGATGCAAGGGATGGAACAAGAGAGTGAGGGGGATGCAGCGGATGAAGCAATGGGGTATGGGGGAACCCCAGGGATACAGGGGATAGAGCAATGGGGTGATGGAGATGGAGGGAATGGAGTAATGGGGTGATGGGGGACCCCCAAGGATGGAGCAATGGGGTATGGGAACCCCCGGGGATGCAGGGGAGAGAGCAATAAGGTGATGGGGATGCAAGGGCTGGAGCAACAGGGTGATAAGGACCCCCAGGGATGCAGGGGAAGGAGCGGTGGGGTGATGGGGACACCAGGCCCAGAGCAAGGGGACAATGGGGGTGCAAGGGAAAGAGCAATGGGGGATGCAAGGGACTTCCCAGGGATGCAGAACAGAGAGCAGAGGGCCATAGGGACATATGGGATTGAGTGGTGGGGTGACAGGGGCACCCAGGGACATGGCATCAAGCAATGGAGTGGCGGGGGCAGGACACAGGATACCAGTTATGGGGTGATGGGGATGCTTGGGGACAACAGGCACCGAGCTATGGGGTGAGGGGACCTGGACACCTGGACATGCAGGATACCAAGCTGTAGAGTGATGGGGACACTATGGAATGCAAGGCACCGAGCAACTGGTGACCCTTGCGGACCCCTCTACCTCTTTCCTGGCAGCCTCTGTGCCGGCCTCGCTCTCCACCACCTTCTGCCTGAGGCCAAAGGCTTCGCGGCGGCTCTCCTCCTCCCGCTGCTCCTCCAGGGCCACGCGTGCCTGCAGCTCACCCACCTCCTTGCTCCTCTTGCTGTTCTCACTGTCCAGGTCCTTCACCTGCCCAAGAGGAGGTAAGGGTGGTTTGGGGGCACCCCAAATGGATGGGGGGGTCCCTGCCATCCTCCTCCTCTTCCTCACCTGACGGCGCAGATCCTGCAGCTCGCGGCGGGCATCAAGGCGGGCGCGCTCCAGCTCCCGCAGGGTTGCCCGCAGCTCTGTCACCTCTCGGTCTGCTGCTGCGCGCCCGTCCTCCACCAGCGCCAGCCGCTGCTCCTTCTCCTCACTGGCACGCTTCAGGCTGCAGGAGTGGGGAAAAGGGGCTGGCATCACCCCCCCAGGGGCATCACCTCGGCCCCATGCATTTCCCCGTCCCCAGCATTGCCCCGAGCATCACCCTGTCCTGAAGCCAGCCCCTGTCCCGAGTATCCCGCTCCAAGCCATCCCCATCCGAGGTATCCCCCCATCCCCGAGCATCCACCCCATCTCGGGCACCCCCTCCCAGGTATCACCCCACCATGGCAGCATCCCACCTTGAGCACTGTCAACCCAAACATCCCCTCTGTCCCTCAACATCCTCCTCTAAGGCACTGCCCCATCCTAAGGACCTCTCACCTTGGGCATCCCCCGTCCCAAGCATCCTGCTCTTGTGCATCCCCCCATCCCTGAGCATCCTGCCATCCCCAAACATCCATGCACCATCCTCTTATCCTGAGCACCACCCCAATCTGGAGCATCACTGTCCAAGGCATTGCACCATCCCCTGCATCTCCCAACTTGAGCATCCTCTTGTCCCAAGCGTCATCCCAACCCCAAGCATCACCCTCTAAGGCATTACACCTTCCTCTGCATCTCCCAGTTTGAGCATCCCTTTATCTCGAGCATCATCCCAACCCTGAGCATTGCCCTTTGAAGCACTGCAACACCCCACGTACGTCCCAGCTTAGGCACCCCTTGTCCTGAGCATCACCACGACCCCAAGCATCGCCCCAACCATGAGCATTGCACCATACCCTGCACCTCCCAGCTTCAGCATCCCTCTGTCCTGAGCATCGCCCTGACCCCTGCATCTCCCAACTTGGGCATCCCCTCGTCCTGAGCATCACCCTGACCCCAAGCATCCAAAACATCACATCACCCCCTGCATCTCCCAACCTGAGCATCCCCTTGTCCTGAGCATTGCCCTGATCCCGAGCCTCCAAAATATTGCACCACCCCATGCATCCCCCAACTCACCCTAACACCGAGCATCACCTCCCAAGGCACTGCACCATCCACCAAACCAAGTCCTGGTTTGGGCACCCCCTTGTCCTGAGCATCCCCCTGACCCTAAGCATCGCCCTAATCCCAAGCATCACCCTGTTCCTTGCATTTCCCAACTTTAGCATCCCTCTGTCCTGACCATCACCCCGACCCCAAGCATCACCCTTCAAGGCATCACATCGCTCCACATAAGTCCCAAGTTTGGCATTGCTGTTGTCCTGAACATTGCCCTGACCGCAAGCACCAAAAATATCGCACCACCCTATGCATCCCCCAACTCTGAGCATCACCCTAACCCCAAGAATCGCCCTCCAAAGCATCACACCATCCTCTGTGTCTCCCAACTTGAGCATCCCCTTGTCCTGAGGGTCGCCCTGACCCCGAGCATCACCCTAATCCCACAAGCATCACCCTGTTCCTTACACTTCCCAACTTGAGCACCTCCCTTTCCTCAGCATCACCCCGACCCCTGCATCTCCCAACTTGAGCATCCCCTTATCCCAAGCATCCTGCTCTGGTGCATCCCCTGCCCCCCAAGCATCACCTGATGCGCTCGCCCTCGGCGCGTCGCAGTGCCACCCGCAGCTCCTCATTGGAGCGTCGCAGGGCCTCCTTCTCCCTCGCCTCGTCTCCCAAAGCCCGACGTGCCTCCTGTGCCTGCCTCCGCTGCACTTCCCGACCCTCCCGGCTCTCCCGGGCTTCCCGCTGCGCCTCCAGCAGCTCCCGCCGCCCCGCTGCCCGCGCCTCCGTCACCAGCCGCAGTTGTGCCCGCACCTCCTCTGCCTGCAGCCGGGGGGGCTGGAATTTAGGGGGGCTATTTCGGGGGGGGGAAAGGGGTCTTGAGGGGGGATTCACCTCCCGCAGGGCACTGTCCCGCTGCTTGGCCGCCGCCGTCGCTTGCTCACGGAGAGTCTTCACCTCCCGCTCATGTGCCGCCGCTGTCTCCTCTGCCTGCACCCGCAGGCTGCGCAGCTCTGCTTCCAGGCTCTGTGAGGTAGCGGGGGGTGGGAATGGCACCCTGAGCAGCTCCCCAACCTGGTGATGTGGGGGTCCCAGAGGCAGGGGCAGAGGTTGTTGCCATGGGGATGGTGCAGGGATGGGGATGAAGATGCTCAGGTACCACACATGAGCACCCCCATTGCTAGCGGGCTTGGAATNCAGGCATGGCAGGGGGTCCCATGGTCTATGGGGGATACCCAGGCATGGGGGTTTGCACTGGGGCGGGTGCCCAGGCATGGGGGGCCCATAGGGGGGTGCCCAAGTATAGCGGCTTGCAATGGGGGGGGGACATGGGGGACACCCAGGCATGCGAGTTTGCAATGGGAGGGGACACCCAGGCATGGGGGCTTGCAGTGGGGGACACGTAGGGCTCTGTCCCATTCTGGGGGGCATCCCAGGACCCCTCCCACCCACCTGCTCCTTCTCCTGGTGGCTGGTGATCTCTCGCTGCTGCTGCTCAAGCTCAGCTGTGGCCTCGGCCAGGCTCCGCTGCAGCCCTCCCAGTGTCTCCGCCAGCGCCGCCCGCTCCTCCTCCTGCAGTGCCAGCGCCTGGTGGGGGACACAGCTCAGCCAGGGGGTGGAACACCAGAGCTTGGACAGCAGAGGGACATTGGGGCCACCCACCTGCTGCTTCTCGGTCTCGCGCTGCCGCCGTGTTGCCGCCAGCTCAGCCACCAGCTCCTCCTGCTCCCGTGCCAGCCGGCCCCGCTCGGCCTCCAGCTCCTCCTGCTCCCCGCCCACGGCAAAAATGACAGGGAACCCCAAAAATCAACATCGCATCCCAAGAATCAACATTGCACCCCAAGAATCAACATTCTGCCCCAACAACCTGCACTGCATCCCAACAATTAGCATGCACATCAAAAAACAGCATCGCACCCCAATAATCAGTATTGCACCCCATCAATCAGCACCGAGCCCAAAAAATCAGCATTCAGCCCCCAAAATCATCGCACCCCAACAATCACCACTGCACCGCAGCAACCATCAGCACTGTACCGAAAAAAAAATCAACATCGTGCCCCCCAAATCAATACTGCACCCCAAAAATCAGCATCCCCCCCAGCGCCCACCTTGTCATGTTGGAGGCGGTCGAGCTCATCGCGGTGCGCATCACGGGCACTCTGCAGGGCTACCGTCACCGCCGCTGTCTCGGCTGCCGCCACTGCCTGCTGCCGAGCCTGCAGCTCCCGCTCCCGCTCCAGCCGTGCAGCACCCAGCTCCGCTGCAGGGACCCCCCATCAGTGGGGACCCCCCAGGAGAGCAGTGTGGGTGGGGGTTAAGTGACAGGAGCAGGGACACGGCAGGGGCGGTTGGGGGGAAATGCAGTGGCGGAGAAGGGTTTGTCATGACCCTGTTGCAGATGGATGGGGATGGATGGGGATGAAGATGGACAGGGATGAGGATAAAGATGGGGACGGAGATGTTGGGGACAGAGATGCTGGGCATCAAGATGGTAATGGACATGAGGGTAAAGATGGGGATGGACATGAGGGTAAAGATGGGGATGGACATGAGAGTAAAGATGGGGAGGTATAAGCATGGATGGGTGAGGATAAGGATGGGGTGGGGATGGCCAGGGTGATGGGGACAGCCCTGGGGCCAGGACCACTCACCCTCCAGTGCCTCCTTGGCCTGGAGCAGGGTCTGCCCCTCGGTCTCCAGCTGCTGGTTGCGGGTGTCAAGCTGGGCCAGCTGCTGCTGCAGCTGGAAGATGCTGCTCTCCAGCCCCTCCTTCTCTGTCCTGCTGAAACACCGCCGGCCATGCTGCTGAAACCCAGGGGTCCAGGAGTGGGAAGACACCCTCACACCGCCCCGCCGGCACCCACCTGAGTCCGTCCACCTCCTGGGCCCGATCCTGGCCATGGCGCTGGGCGGCAGCGAGCTGGACGGCCAGGCTGGCCCCCTCCTTGACCAGCCCCTCACGGGCCCGGCTGAGCCGCAGCAGCTCCCCCCGCAGCCGCTCCTGCTCCCCCCGTGCCTGCGCCAGTGCCTCGCCTGCCGCGCTCTGCTCCTGCACCGCCTGCCGGGGTGTGGGGCATCGGCAGCATCCCCACCACCCAGTTACCCCACCCAGCCTCCCAGTTGCCCCATGCATCCACCACGGTCCTCCCATTTTGTCCATGCATCCTCCCAGTTACCCTGTGCACCCTCCCCAACCCTCCCAGTTGCCCCACGCAGCCTCCTAACTCCCCTGTCCACCCTTCCCCATGCATCCTCCCAGTTAAGTTGTACATCCAGCCCATTCCACCCAGTTACCCCATGCACCCTCCCAATCCCTCCCAGATATCCTATGCATGCTCCCCACCCCTCCCAGTTAACCCCTGCACCCTCCCAGTTGCCCCTGGCACCCTCCCAATTGCCCCCCACCGCTCACACCCCTCACCCACCTGCCCCAGGTGCTGGCGCAGGCGTAGGTGCTGGCCCCGCAGCACCCGCAGCTCTGCCCGCAGCCCCCGGCAGCCTTCCTCGGCCGCCCTGCGTGCCCGCTCCAGTCCCTGCCGCTCAGCCGCCCCGGCCCTTCGCCCCCGTTCCAGACGCCCCCGCAGCAGCGCCAGCTCCCGCCCCAGCTCCTGCACCCGGATCCGGCTGCTCTCCCGCTCCTCTTCCAACTGGGCCAGGGTACGGCTCAGCTCCATCTTCTCCCGTGCCAGCCCGGCTGCCAACTCGCTTGTCTTCGCCAGGGCGTCCCGTAGCCGGGCCTCCTCCGCCTGCGCTGCCCGCTGTGCCGCTGCCAGCTCCCCACAGCTCCCCTGCGCCTACCGGGCGACCCACGTGTAACGAGGTTTGGCTGGACTGTGCAATGCCTGTGCCGCTGCAGAGCCCAATGCATGGGGGCACCCGCTGCATGGGGTACACTTGCTGCAGGGGTTGCACCCGTTGCATGGGCTGAGCCTGTTGCTTAGGGGTTGCACCTGCTGCACAGAGGGGGTTTAAGCCTGTTGCATGGGGTGCACCTGCTGCAGGGTTGCCCCCGCTGCATTGGGGGGTTAAAGCCCACTGCACAGGGTTGTACCCATTGCATGGGCTGAGCCTGTTGCTCAGGGATTGCACCCACTGCATATGAGGGTTGCACCCACTGCATGGGAGACCTTGCACCTGCTGCAGAGGGAACTAAACCTGATGCACGGCGGGGGGTTGCATGCAGTGCTTAGGGTTCACCCACTGCATATGGGTTCACTCACTCTGTAAGAGAGGTGGCACCCGCTGCATAAGGGGGTGCACCCACTGCAGGGGGGTTGCACCTGCTGCACGTGGGGCTTAAGAGTTGCACCTGCTTCTCAGGGTTGCACCTACTGCACAGGGGTGCCTGCTGCACAGGAGTGAGTCCGCTGCGCGGCAGTTGCACACTGCAGGGGGGTGCACCTGCTGCAAGGGGGTGCAGGGAGGGGAAATCGGGGACCCACCTTGCCCAGCGCCTCAGCCAGCGCCTCCTGCTCGCCCCGTGCCACCTCGGCCTCCAGCGTTGCCCGGCTTAGAGCCTCCCGTGCCTCCAGCAGCTCCCGCTGCACCCCTGCCCGCTGCGCCTCCAGCTCCTCCACCTGCTGCTGGCTGCCAGCAACCACAGGGGCGGCACACATGGAGGGGAATTGCAGCACCCACTATTTTGCCGTACCCACTTGGGGCAGGGATTGCGGCACCCACTATTTTGTGGCACCCACTTAAGGGGGGATTGCAGCACCTACTGAAGTTTTGCACCCCACCCACTAGAGGGGTAACAGCACCCACCTTGGCAGTTAGGGGGCTTCAGGGGACCCACTTGGGAGGGGGGGGGGTTGCAACACCCACTGAGATTTTGCAGCACCCACTTGGTGGGGGGAGAGGTGGCAGCACCCACGTGGCAGGGGGGGCTTCAGGGGACCCACTGCGATTTTGCAGCACCCCCTTGGGGAGGGGGATGCTGTAGCACCCACTACTCTGCAGCACCCACTATCATCCAGCACCCTAGGGGGGTTGCAGCACCCACCCATCCTCCCATCCCCACACCCCCACCTGCGCTCCAGCTGCTGGCGGGTGGCCTCAGCCACACGGGCGGCCTCATCCCGGGCGTCCTCCAGCCCCTCGCCCTGGCGCCGCAGCTGCACCCGCTCCTGCTGCAGGGCACCCACCCGCTGCTGCTCCCCCGCCAGCGCCTCCTCCACCCGCAGCCGCTCCCTGCCAGACAGACAGATAGATGGACACGGGTGGGCAAGGGCAATGCTTGCAGGTAGGTGCGCTGGGACAGCCGGCCAGAGATAAATGAGTAGGGATGGACAGACAGACGGACAGGGCAGGATGCCCAGGGACAGACAGACAGGCGTGGTGTGGCAAGGCAAGGAGGGATAGACAGATGGACAGGCAGGCAGGATGCATGGGGATTAATGTGCAGGGATAGATGTATGGACACTCAGACAGGCCAAAATGCCCAAGGATGGACACACAGAGAGGGAAGGGTGTGCAGAGACAGACGGACAAGCAGACAGGCCAGGGGGCTGGATGGACAGATAGACAAGGTGGGATGCATGGGGACAGACAAGCGCACAAGGATGTGGAGGGACAGATGGGCACAAGCGTGCAAGCACATGCACAGCCGCGCAGGGGCAGCCGCTGCTCAGGTCAGACAGACAGATAGCTGGCGGGTACCTGCGCAGGACCTCGACCTCGGCACGCAGGCGGACCACCTCATGCAGGGCCTCATCCTGTGCCCGCCGGCAGCTCCCGGCCTCGGCAGTCAGCTGCTCCAGCCGCTGCTCCAGGGTCCCCAGCCGCTTCTCACTGTCCCCCAGCTGCTGCCGCAGGCTCCCAGCCTCCTCCCGGCTGGCCTCTGCCTGCTCCTGGGCGTCCTGGGGGTGGGGGGAAAGAGGGGATCAGCCTTCACCACCATTATCATCATCATCATCCCCCTGCAGTCCCCCCCCAGTGCTCACCTGCAGCTGGAGGTGGCGGCGGCGCAGGGCGGCGTGCACAGCAGCAGCGGCGGCACTGGGTGACAGGCTGTGGCGGGGAGACGCAGGGGGACACGGCAGGGACTCCGGGGGTAGCAGGGGCTGTTCAGGGTCATCTGCCAGCACTGCCTACGAGGGAGGGGGAGAGGCCCCCTGTGTCAGCAAGGGGGAAAACTGAGGCGGGGAGGGGGAAAACTGAGGCGGGGAGGGGACCCTCCTGGCTGCAGGGCAGGGGGAAGACCAGGGAATCCCCAGCACCTGGGTGACATCCTGCAGCGTCTGATGGAGCAGCTCCACCTCCGAGCGCAAAGCCTCCACCTCTGCTGGTGACAACTCCTGGGCGCGCGAGGCCTCCTGCAGAGCCCATCGGCGTGGCGTTGGGCATGGCCAGCAGGCATTGTGCTTCAGTCAGCATCGTGCCCCGGCATGCATCAGGCATTTCACCCAGCATGCATCACACCCCTGTGTGCATCGTGCATTGCACACCGGCATGCATCGCACCTCAGCGTGCGTCACACCCTGGTGTGCATCATGGCTTGCCGTGCATCACATATCACACCCTGGCGTGCATCGTGTGCCATGCAGCACCAGAATTTGGCATGCATCGTGCCCTGGCGTGCACTGTATTCTGGTGTGCACTGCACGGCAGCACACATCATCCATCACACGCTGGTGTGCGGCCCAGCTCAGCAGGCATTGTGCATTGCATCCAAGCATGCACTGCGCTCTGGCATGCACTGTGCATTGCACCCCAGCATGCATCATGGCTCAGCATGCACTGTGCATTGTGTTCCTGCGCGCACCATGCCTTAGTGGGCATCATGCCCTGCACCCTGGTGTGCACTGCAGCTTGGCATGCATTGTGCCCCGGTGTGCATCATGCACTGCAGCTTGGCATGTATCGTGTCCCGGTGTGCATCGTGCATTGCAGCTTGGCATGTATCGTGTCCCAGCGTGCATCGTGCATTGCAGCTTGGCATGCATCATGCTCTGGCGCGCATCGTGCACTGCAGGTTGGCATGCATCATGCTCTGGCGCGCATCGTGCACTGCAGCTTGGCGCGCATCGTGCCCTGGCGCGCATCGTGCACTGCAGCTTGGCACGCATCGTGCCCTGGTGTGCATCATGCATCACACCCCAGCATGCACTGTGACTTAGCACACACCCTGCCCCAGCATGCATCCTTGCACCCCCAGACTCAGCACGCATCCCACCCTGAAACTCATCGTGCCCCGCGCTCACAAGGTTTTGCAGCTGCAGGGTCAGCGCCTCCACCGCCCGCTCCTTCTCCCCATCCTCAGCCCGCAGACGCTCCAGGGCTGCCGCCAGCTCCGCCAGCCTGCAGAGATAGTGGGCAGCAACGGGGTCCCCTGCACGCATCCAACTCCCCCAAAACCCCTCCTATCCCCATACCTGGCTCCAAGGGCGGCTTTCTCCAGGTCAGCATCCCGTGCCCGTGCCCCCAGCTGTTCCTCCAGCTGTGCCAGCCGCATCGCCTGCTTCTCCCGTGCAGCACCCGCCTGGCTCTCGGCCAGCCGCAAGTTGGCGGCCAGGTGAAGGCAGGCGGCGTGGGCAGCCCTGCCCGTCCGTGACGCCTCATGGCTCAGCTCCGAGAGATCCCTGCGGTGGGAGATGCAGGATTGAACCCGGCCATTCCTGGGAACCCTGTGGTTCTCGGGGACCTCTGGGGATCCCCCCTGACCTTTCAGTGGCGGCTTTCACCTCCCCAAAGTGACGTCTGAAGGCCACCACCTGCCTCCAGAGGGTCAGGAGCCGGCTGTGCTCATTGCTGAAGTAGGTATTGAAGGACTGTCCACAGGACAAGGCAGTGTTGGTCCCAGCTGGGTGCCCGATGGATGCTGGGTGCCCACTGGGTGCTGGGGTCCCTCCCCGTGCAGCCACCTCTGCCTTGCAGCCCCCCAGGCAGCATCCCCATCTCCCCACCCCACCCCCATCCCTCTCTCTTTGGTCCCCATATCTCCAGGCAACACTCCCCATTTCCACACACATCACCCCAAGGGTCCTACGCAGCCAGCAGCCCCCCACCCCAATTCCCTTGCACCCTGCATGGAAAGGGATGGCAGATGCACCCCCAGCTTTGCATCGCCCCCCCCCAGCATGTGCTGAACTCCAAATTCTTCTCCATGCAACATTTCCCATGGCCCCATGTCCTTCCAGAGTGGTCCCACATCCTTTTCCATGCCACATTCCCGCATCCCTCTGCCCCGCATCGCCCTCCTATCACATGCTGCATCCCCTGCACCCCTAAATTCTTCTCCACGCAACACCCGCCATGGCCCCACATCCTGCCCAATGGTCCTGCATCCCTCACCGCATCCCTTTCTGTGCCATAGCCCTGCATCCCTCTGTCCAACATCCTTTTCCCCACCACCCCTAGTCCCGCTCCCCAATGCATCCCCAGCCCCCCCGCCACGTCCTCAGGGCCCCCCCAAACCTCCTCTTCGCGCCTCCACTCCGCCTCCCGCTGCTCCAGCTCATCCCGTGCTCGCGCCCAGTCGGCTGTCAGCTTGCGGATGTCCTCGCTCAGTGCCGCGTTGGCCACGTTGGCTTGTTCCAGCTGCTCCCGCAGCATCGAGTTCACCTGCACCAGGCTGCTGCTCCTGGGATTGGGGTGGCGTGGGGGGGTGTCACACTCAGCCGGAGCATCAGCCTGAGGTGGGGGTCCCAGAGCTCCCCAGGGACTCCCGCTCACCTCTGCTGCTCCTCTTCCAGCCGGATCAGGGCATTCTCCAACTCATTGCTGCTCTCCTCCTCTGGCTGCTCGCTGCTCGCATCCAACTGGATCTGCAGGGACATCAGCCCGCTCGCTGCCACCCCAATTTGGGGGGGCAAGGGGGGGGTCGGGGCAGGGGACCACCCCCAAAAAACCATCCCTCACTGTCAGCCTCTCCTGCTCCAGCTCCGTTGCCTTCTCCAGCAGCTGCTGCTCCACTTCGCCGCATTTTTTCTTATACTGCAACACCTGGGTGGAGGGGAAGAGGTGGGTGACACCGAGGGGCGTCTCCCCAGAAATGTCCCCATGTCCCCTGGGAAGGATTTACCTTGGCTTGGAGCTTCTGCACCAGCTGGGCTTGCCGCTGCTGGCCCTCCTGGTATGCCTGCAGCTTGCGCTTGTAGGCGGTTTGTTCCTCCTCCAGCAGCCGCCGCAACTCGATGTTGTGCTGCGCCAAGCTCCGGCTCTCTGCCGCTTCCTGCTCACCCGTCTCCAGCCGTAGGGTTTGCTCCAGCTGGGATGGGAAAGGAGAGGGATGTGGGAGATCCCGGGACAGCCCCCCAGATGCACCCATTGGGATGTTAACTGCCCTGCCCCACCCGCACCCCAGCACCCACCGACTTCACTCGCAACACCCAATCCCAGACAAACCCATCGCTTCAGGGTGGTCCTACAGCAAACCCCCATATGGCCAAAGACTCGACTCCCCCCACCCCCAAACTCTACACACACACCCTTTGCACACATAGGGAGGAAATGAATAGGAAAATTTGGGGGTGCTCTTAAAAATATCCCAACTTTGAATCCGGGGGTTCAGCAAAGCCCCATCCTGGCTTGCATGAGATTAGCCAATGGGTAAAAGATCCTCAGGCACAGCAGTGGCACTTCCAGTTGGGGCATTTTCCTGATATTTGGGTTTTTTTGTAAATAATCAGCCACAAAGAGGGGCTGTCCCCCAAAATCCTGGCAGCCCCTCAATTTGGGTCTCCCCAGGAGCCACGTTCAGCATCTGGCCGCTGCCCAAAGCCCTTTTTAATTCCCCCGTTGCCATGGCAAACGGATGCAAAGGCGAGGGATGCCAATGAGGGGGGGTCACCCGCTTCCCAAAAAGCAGCGGGATTAATAAAATAGGGATGGGGCTGTGGGGGATGCTTTGTGCATCCCACTGGACAAGCCCCGGCAAGCCAGGATGGGTCCAGACATGTTGCAAGGTGCTGCAGCATCTCCTGCTCTGAGTGGAGGGGAATGCAAAGGTTACAGCTTGCATTGCCTTGATTTTGAGGTTAAAATGGGTGGGTTTGGGTTAACCCACTTGGTGACTTACCCGCTCACTGATGGCATTGTACTTGATGGCCAATTCATCGCGCTCAGCCCGGCTCTGAGCCAACAAGTCCTCGACACGTGACAGCTCCTGCTGCAGGATACGGTTCTCCTCCTGGAGGGACAGCAGCGAGGACATGGCCACCGCAACGGCTGCTGCAGGATGGGGATGGGGCTCAGGGTGGTTCCAGAAAGCAGCGGGATGGGGATCCGGCCCCGGGATGGGGATGCGGCCCCGGGATGGGGATGCGGCCCCGGGATGGGGATGCGGCCCCGGGATGGAGCCAAGATGCCCTTTACTAGCAAGAGCTGCTTTGTTCCTTCAGCAAGGAAGGGGGCTGGGCTGAGCCGTCCCCACACGCTCGGCCAAGGCCACAAAAAGCATTTTTCCCCCCCCCCCCAGATGCAAATGCTGCACCCCCTCAGATGTGTCGAGCGATGCAGTTTGCGACAGCAAAACTGCTAGATTTAAGTTGCAATCGCAAGACCACCGGAAATTTACAGTTGCGATCACAAAAACACTGCGAAGTTGTAGTTGCAATCACAAGAGTGTTGCAGATTTGTGTTTGCGATCGCAAAACTGCTGCAGATTTGCATTTGCAATTGCAAGAACATAGATTTGCAGTTGCGACCGCAAAGCCGCTGCAAATTTGCAGTTGTGATTGCAAGATCGGTACAGAATTGCAGTTGCAGTTGCAAGACCACTACAGATTTGCAGCTGCAATCACAAGAACACCGCACATTTGCAGATGCAATTGCAAGACCCGTACAGATTTACAGCTGCAATCACAAAATCGCTGCAGATTTGCAGTTGCTATCACAAAAATTGCTGCAGATTCATAGTTGTAATCACAAAACCTCTGCAAATGTGTGTTTGTGACCACAAGACTACTACAGATAGGTAGTTGCAATCACAAAAGTGCTGTAGATTTGCAGCTATGATTGCAAGAGCAGTGCAATTTATAGTTGCAATCGCAAGAGTGCTGCAGATTTATAGTTGCGATCACAAGAGTGCTGCAGATTTATAGTTGCGATCACAAGAGTGCTGCAGATTTCTGTTTGCGATCGCAAAACCAGTGCAGGTTTACAGTTGCAGTCACAGAACCGCTGCAGATTTGCAAGCTGCCACCGCAAAAGTGTCATTTGCACTTGCAAAACCGGCTGCAAAAGTGCCATTTGCAATTACAAACCCGCCGCCCCCCCGCCCTGGCTCCGTGGTGGCTCCCGCGAGAGCAGCCACCAGTTCTCGCTGGGGTGGAGGGGACACCCACCTCAACCACAACCTCCGCCGTGGGCTCCGGTTCACTCATGGGCTCCCCAGGGGGGTCCGCTAAGCCCTTCGAACCCCCTTGCTGCGGCCTCCTTGCCCCGAAGCCCTTTCCTGGGATTTTGGGGGCTCCCTTTCGGCTCGTCGCCTGTGAGCGGAAAGCGGATGTGTGGTTGGGATTAGACTGAAATCCTCGCCTTCCCCTCCCTGTGTGACGGCAGGACCAGGGACCCTCCTCTTCCTGGCCACCTCGGGGGTCCCAATGCCTCCAGCAAGGCCATGAGCAACAACATTTTAGCATCCACCACCAAAAATATCACCGAATAGTCCCCCGGCTAAGCAGGGCTTTCTAAATAAAAACAACCAAAGAGGCTCTCGGCGAGAGGAGAATGAGCAAAATAAAGGAAAATATAAAAGAAACCACCAGTGCCCAGCGCTTCCCCATGCCCAAAATTGGTGCAAATGTCCTTACTTTGCTGTGCTGTCCCTCCCCCAGGCAGGATGGTGCTGGCTCCCACTGGAGAAAGGAGCTCCTTGGAGAGAGTAAGCCAGCCCTTTCGTTAAATCCTGGCCCTCGTTAAGCTCATTAAAGCCCAGGGGTTTGCTCTGGCAGGAAAAGCCTTGGGGCGGAGCGTGCCAGGGTTGCTATGGGGCAAAGCAGCAATAAACCCCCTTCAGGGATGCATCCTCCCTGCGCCAGAGCCTCCGCAGCCGCTCCAGGGCAGCAAATTTTACCCCCTGGGGTAATTAAAGGACTTTTTGCCCCAACCCCTGCAGGGAAAGCTGCTGGTAAATCCCCAACCCACGCTCAAAATCCCCATGCCAGGGGCTGGAGGCATCCTGTGCCCGAAACAAATGGTGGATCCAACACTGAGCCACCCTCTGCAGAGGGTCGACGTCTCCCTGCCGCTCTCTTCCCAACCCCGCAGCCCGGGGAATCGCCCTTTCTCCTCCCTGAGAGCCAGAGATTAACAGCGAGCGGGAGACTGAGCCAGGGCGAGCATATGTGATTGAGGATTTAGGGCGTCTCGGGTCCCTCCGGTCAGCAGGAGCTGCCTCAAGGCTCCCCCCTCACTTTGGGGATGCAAGAAACCTTATTTTCCCCCTCATTTCTTTCCTTACCTTCCCCTCCTGGAGTCCTTCACAACCATAAAACCACTGCTAAGCAACAAGCGTCTGTTGTGCTCCGCTGTCCGACACTGTCTCCTCGACACCGGCAAGGAGGGGGAACCACAAAAGCTCGTCATGGCCCCTCCAAGCCCACGTGGGGGGGGCTAAAAAAAATTCATATTTGGCATCAAAACCATTTTATTAATTGAAGCGTTACATCTCTCACCTGGGTTTGCGCGCTTGCTGCCAGGCACAGTTAAGCTCTGAAACCAAAATGCTTGTCATCCAGAAAATGGAAATAATAAAAATCCAAGGCACTGAAAAAAGTAAGCAGGACTTTGTACACTGAAAGACCTTAATATAAATAGGTAAGAAAATATTTATTTGTTTAAAGAGTAATCTCAACCCCAGCTCTGTCAAAGAGACTGACTCCATTCTGTCTTTCATTGCATATATCGCTTAATAATATGTCCACAGAAAGAAGTAAAAATCTGTCTTCAAAATACAGATGACAAAAAATCTTCCCAGAGCAAGAAATTAGGAATTTCAGCATCAAAACGCAGCAGTCCGGCTCCCCACCTCCTGCATCAGAGTTAAGCACTCAGGAAAAAAAACTGGGGCAATGCTCAGCATCTCGGCAGGGCGGGTGTTTGTCTGAATTTTGCAGGCAAGATGTCTCCAGGAGGATACTCTCCACCGAGGGAAGGATTTACCCAGCCCAAATATGCAAGGAGAAAGTGGAGAAGTCTCCGAGGAGGCTCTATCGCATAAACCTTTAGCGACAATTACCTTAATTGGGGCAGCACTGCAAGTGAGAATCCTCCTGCTCTGAGCACCCGCTCACCCTCTCATTATTAAGGACAGGTGACAAAGCTGACAGCTTTTTCTGCAAAAGGAGAAGCCTCAGAGGTTTGCTGTGATCCAGGTAGAAAATAAAAGGCCCCCAACATGGAGGGCACTAGTGTGGAGTGTTTTAAGGCACGTGTTCATTTGCTCTCCGGCACTTATTTCAGCATTTTGATGCCAGGGGGGATTTAAGGGCAGGAGCAGGGTGTCCCAAAGCCCCCGTTTTGGTCCCAAAGAAATCGCAACGATCCCAGCACCCGTGTGGCGAAGAGCGGACGAGGGGCCCGGGTCAGAACTGAACCCAGCCTGCGTTCGCCTGAGTCTGGGTAGAAGCTGACCTGAAGAGAGAGAAGAGGGGGAAAAAGAGGTTTTAGACATTGAAAGGGGCTGCAGCACGTGGGGAGGGAGCAGGGCAGCTGCAAATGGGTCCTCCAAGGTCACCCCAAAATTCTCCCCACTGCACAGAGCAGACTAGAGCAGTGGGAGAAGACAGGGCATGCCACCGACACTGGGAGGAAGAGGAAGGCAGTGCCCACGGACCCGCACTGAACTCAGGGAATTTACGACACATGCTGTCAGAGACAGTTTTAAATCCCAAACAGGTGTTTGGATGAAGTGGTACCCCCATCTCGGCAGGTGTTTTCAGGAAAACCAGTGGGATTTGGTCTGGATGGAGGGGGTTCTAACACTGTAGGGATCGCCCATGCCACACACAAACCCCACAGAGCCTCACCCCGAAGCTTTGGCAAAGTCTCCCCACACTTCGGCGGCGGCAGCAGAGGGAGCAGCAGTGGGCTGCGGCCAGGACAAGAGGGTGTCTGTCGGTGGCCCAGCAAGTCAGAAAGAGAGAAAACAAACACCAGGAGTTATCTCCCACTCTTACTCCCAGATTCCCCTTTCTTTGTTTTCCCAACTTTCATGGATAAAATGGAGTCTAAAGAGCATTACAGTTGTCGCTGCGCGACTACAGACCTGTGATGGGGGTGCCTGGGAGCTGCGCGGGTGTGGAGAGGGAAGATGGCCACTCTCCGGAAGGACAAAGTGAAGCAGATTTTCCTCCGGGAGGTGGTGGGAGCAAGCTCAGGCCCCCAAGACCCGCGGGACGTGGTCTGGTGTTCCCTGTCGGTCCTTCTTTTTTCTTCATATTCTGAAAGAAGAGAGGGAAACTTGGGTGGTATCATGGCTCGCATGAAGGAAAGCTGCTTTATTCTGGGGGAAAAACCTGCTGTGCTGAGATGTCCCACTGCTGGAGGAGCAAGAGGGGTCAAATCAAGGATGTTTTTTCCCCACAAATCCCCACCACAAAGCCAGAGACCCAGTTCTGTAACCGGGAACTGTAACATAACCCCTCTGCAAATCACTACATGCAGCATTATCATGAAGGGCTCTGCTCTGGACTCCCCCCTGCACAGGGATTTTTGGGGAGAAGCTGCTGCTTCCTCTTATGCCACCCAAAGGAAAGGTCAGGAGCAGATTTAGCCAGAAAAGCCCCTCACCGCAATGTTGAGTTTGATGGTTTGCCCCTCCTTGAAGCCCAGATCCAGTTTTGGTCCCTGATCGGGGTTCTCGGCCTGCTTGGCCAGCTCGCTTTGCTGCCTCACCCATCTGCAAGAATTAAATAAGCAGAAAAGGACACATCAACAACCAGCCTGAGGCTCTCCTGGACAAATCCTGCCTGATATCATCCCCTCTCCCTGGCAGAGGCACTGGACGTGATCCAAGACCTTGCCTGCCGGAGCAACATGCTACAGGCAGTGCTGGGGGAACAATTCCTACCAGTGACCGTCAGTGCTCAAGCCACATGGATCCTCCAGCCACCAGCACATCCCAACCTGCCCCAAAGGCCTGCTATCTGCTAGCAGCCGGAGCAGCATCCCAGCTCCTCAGGAGCAGCCCCTTACCGGTGGCATGTAAAGAGAAGGAAAGGAATTAGGGAATATGCCCGATTTTGGATGGGGAAACCCAGTTTGAGACCCTGCTAATACAGACTGGGAAATATTAGAGAGAGGGAGAGCTACCTGCACAAAGGCTGCGCAGAGAAACAGGCATTTCCACCTCTTTACACCATGCTTTCCCACTCAAGCACAACAGGAGCTCACAGCTTCCTCTCCCCCACTATTTCTGGTGGACAACCACAAAAAAACGTTGAGCTGAGAAGACACAGAATGAGGCACAAACTCACTTAAAATGGTCTTGGAGAGCCACGTTGAAGTCAAAAGCATCCCCTCGGTCAACAAAGCCGACTCCAATGAAAGCACGGCGGCCTGGGGTAGGAGGAAGAGTAAGGGCTGGAATTGCAAAGCAGTGGAGGAAGACGGAGGGATAACCCGCCTCACACACCCCCGTGCCTGCCACCTCCTTCAGCTGGAGCTGGGATTCCAGAGACTGAGATATGGGACTAGAAATATGTTTAGCTTGTTGTGTGCACATGCAGCCTTAGTAAAACCAGCTTTTAAATTAATATAAGGGAGTCAAAGCAGAGGTTGGCATCATGGCAACAATCCCACACAGAGAGGAGTCCTCACACTAATGCTGAGCAGCAAAATTAAACTGTTTTTATTCCTGGTGAAGGACAGAGAGCAGCTAGTGCACGGGAGCGAGACAATTCATCCCTTTACCAGTGTACGCAGGGAATATTTAGCTCTTGAAAGCAGGAATCCTTCACAAATAAGAGTAGCAAGGGCACTGAAGACTTTCTGAGGCGATTCCTCCAACCCGTGCCCCGTGTACCGTGACATACCATTCCCATCTTCAATCCGGATGACAAAATATCTGCTGGAGTCTGTCACGCTCTCCACAGCGGTGCCAGGGAACTGCTCCACCGGCGCCTGGGCAAAAAGCTCTCCTGAAAAAGAGAAATGGGAGCAGGTTGACACCAGGGAGTAGAGTCTCTGCACCATCTTCCTCCCCATGAAGAGGCGCGGAGCTGCCGCCTTCCCTCCTCCTTACCTGAGGTCTTGTCCTCCAGCTTAATGAACGCGATCTTGCCCTTGGCTGTGATCCGCAGCCTGCCACTCCACGCCGGCTGGTCCAGCTGCCACTCTGCAGCTCTAGAGAAAGAGGAAGCAGCAACGGATGTCTGAGCCGCCTCTCACATCCAAGACAACACCACCAACCTATTTTAATGCCCCCATAACACATCACGGAGCTCATCTCCTTGATTCTCCTCGTTAACAGTACCAAAGCGGCACAAGCAAGAACCCACTTGCACCTACACTCACTGCAGAAGGAGGTAGATTCATCATGATGTCTCTCGTTTGATCCCAAACCAGCTAGCCCCCTACAAAATCAGGCATCAGGAACCAGGCACAAATTGCACAAGAGGCTTCACTTCCCTTTTCTGCAGGATCACCAGCTCGAAAGCAGTTTCTCGGAGGTGCTGAGCCACGTTAGCTACAGCCTGGCTCTGCCACCACAGCCTTCAGTCCAGGCTGTAGACTGATGGGAGAGGAGCCCCAAAACACACGGGGGGATGGAGAAGGCCCGCTGGGGCCGTGGGACAGAGATACCTCATGAGGACCCTATACACCTTATGGGGAGGGCGGCAAACCCCTCACACCGCTGTGACAGGAGAGGCAGACACCCTATGGGGAGGAAGGGGACAGACGCCATGTAACCTAAACCGGGGGGGGGCTGAAGCACCCCACAGCGGGACAGGGCCCAGGGGAGAGGGGCACGCCCCACCTGTAGCCGCGGTTGGAGGCCCGCGGCGGCACCCGGTAGACGTGCACCGCCGGCTTCACGCACAGCACCGCCTCGTACTCCTCCTCCTCCTCCGCTGCCATGGCCGCCATCGCGGCGGAACACCGCCCTCCACCGCCGCTCCGGCCCGCCGCCTCGATGGTACCGCCCCCTTTCTCCGGGCGGGATGAAGGAGGAGCGGAGGGAGGGGAGGTGCTTCCGCACCAGACGCCGCTGTTCCCCCTGGCGGACGGGAGGCTCCACTGCAGGGAGGTGGGGGGAACTGGTCCTAGTAAGCTGCTGGAACTGGGAACGAGTACGCGGTCGTGGGGAGCGGCGGCCAGCTCCCAGCCCGGCCCCGTCCGGGCACGCTGCCAGCCGTGCCTGCTTCTGCAGAACCTTTCCTCCCCGCCTAGCAACTCCGAGTCACTGAAAGTGACAATTTTTCCTCATTTTGCCTTAAAAATATTAAAAAATAAGAATTAAAAGGGAGTCAGGACTTGCGGGAGCCGTCAGTGTACCCTGACCCCTCCTTGCCTCAGCCAGAGGCACCCTGACAGCCTCTGCCCACCTTCTCCAGTGGTTATCAAGCACAACATCTGAGCAAGGAGGCCAGCACATCACAAAAAACTAAATTAATAATAAAAAAAAAAAAATCACTTATTCTATCCTCCACGGTGAGAGGCAGGTTTTGGAAACTGCATCTTCCCTGCAAGCACTGCCACCTCCCACCCTTCTCAGACCACATCTTCCCAGCAAGCCTAAAAATGGGGCAAAATTTCCCCTTTTTGGGTAAATACTGGCACAATTACGGCCAAACACTTCCAGATTTTACCTTCCTGATGAATTTTTAAGGATCTACTCGAGCTGGGAGCTTAAGCTGCCACTGAAATGTCCCCCTTGCAGCAGCTCCTGCGAGAGACAGGGATAAAGGAGAAAAAAAAAAAGAAGTCATTAAAAGTTTAAAGACATTTATTTAAAATACAATTTATAAAATGTTTTATTTTCGGCGCACGTTTTGGGGTGAAAACACGCGGTACCGTGTTTATCCTCCACCTTCCCGGGACAAAGGGGCTTCCCGCAGGAACGCCACCGAGCCCTGCCCGCAGGCCGGACGTATCCTGGTCACCGGGATGGAGGAGTCGGGAGATTTCGGTGTCAGAGATGGCAATTTTAATGCTGGCCAGCTACACCAAGAACTGGATGGATTTGGGGGGNTAATTAAGGAAAGGCGCGGTGACTACTGTTATTGCTGACGTCCTTCTCCCCTCCCGCGCCCCCCCGGGGACTCATCCTGACCACCAGCCTGGGGTGGGGGTGTAAATATGAGACAACCCCACCCCACCCCCCTCCAAAAAAAAGTGCCAGTGGTTGGGGATGCCCGGGGGATGTCTGCCCGTCCCCACCTCACCACCATCCTCAGTGCTTTAATCAGCTTTAATCAGCTAATTAACGCTGTAGCAGATTCTTTTTTATACATGGGTAGTTTTATTTTACCGTTTGTTTGTTTAAGCTGTATTTCCATACATGTCTTTTTGTACGGTTGCTTCCCGTCAAGTAGAAGACGTCAAGATTTGCTCGTTTACCCTCGAACCTACTGAGCACAAAGAGGCAGGGAGGGCTGCAGCCGTACAGAATAATTCACTGAGAACCAGAAATGCTTTTCTAGGTACCGTCCCCTACAAGAAGAGCATTTAGTGTTCATCTAATCCCTCAGTATTAAGTGATATTAAGGTAAGACAGCTTCGTCCCGGGGGGGAACATCCGTGTTCTTGCAGACCACCAGCCTCCCTCTTCTCTTCATGGGACCCAGAGGAAGAAAATCCCTTCCCTGAAGCCTCATGGGGAGCCGGCTGCTGCCAGGAAGACAGAGGAATCATCCAGCCTTTATCCAACACCGGTTTTGTTCCCAATGTCTGTGATTTCAGGATGCAAACGCAGCTCGTACCGTGACCAAGAGAGCGAATGGAGCCTTCACTCCGTCGTTAAGCCACTTGGGTTCGGACCCTCGGGACATCCTGCACTCCCCATTGTTACACCAGCCGCTCGATGAGCACAGGCCATACAGAGCAGGGCTCCTCGCTGCCTACTTACTTCACGGACCGGAATGGCGCCGGCTATTCTCCTCGCAACGGAGCCCTAATTCTTCACCACCTGGGTGTCTCTGCTGCAAACAGCAGCCAGGCAGCAGGCATTTTCACGGGATCGGTCTACATTCCCTTCTCCCCAGGTACAGAAAGGAAAAAAAAAAAAAAAAAAAAGATGTATTTTAAGCTTTTCCTCAAAGCCAGCAGAAAATACTAGCCAAGCTTTAATGGGTGCAAGACGTAAACTAGGTCGTCGGACTCTGCCAGCTCCCAAGGCGATCGGAAAGGCCAGGTATCCAGGAGTCTGCTTCCACGTGCTTGGCAGCAGTAGAAATAGAGAACGAGAAGCAAGAGCTTGCCAAACCCAAGCCATGAGAGTCACAGAAATTCACTGAAACTCCTTTTCGAACACTTAACTACCTCTCTCAATTAAAACAAACAGTTAAAACCCTTCCCATGCACTCCATTGATCTGATATACAGAAAACAAACAAGAAAAAATAAAATAAAAGAGATCCTTTGAAACAGAACTTGCTCTTAAAGTGATGAGGACAACATGCGTGTCTGGGGAGGCTTCCCATTTTTTTTTTTTTTTCCTTAAATGCCAGGTCACGAGTACAACAAACATTATTGCTGGCACTAGCTTCAACCCAAGTGGCACACACATGACTCCCTGCACCCATCCAAGTCCTTTATAACCCCCACCAACCCGCCTCATTGTCCCCTTTCCTTTTACAGCAACTTGGGGACAGCCCTTCTCAGTTTGCTGGTCACAGTGGGTGGAGAGGGGAGGTCACAGTGCATGGGGTTGAAGGTCACAGTGGGCAGAGCAAAGGGGATCACAGTGCAAATAAACCAGGTAGTTCCCTTTGCTCAAGTCCATTTGTCCGTCACGGCAGTGCGATCCATGGCGGCGGACCCTGCCTTCCACAGCAGCACCTCTCGCCCACATTTATCTGCGTTGTTTGAAGCCTTGTGAACCATCAGGACCCAGGGGTTGCCTAATCACATTATTGGGCTGCCTGGTGTCTTCCGGCTGGGAGATCCTCGGCGGCCTGCAAGGAGAAAGGAGATCAGAGGCAGAGACAACATTACTGCATTAACGCTGCACACCTTCAACAAATACTTCTGCACCCGCCTCGGTGGGAAGTCACTGCCACTGGATAATTGTCACACATTGCTCCCTGGGACAGGAACGTGACCAAAATTGAACTAGCACTTCACCTCTTTCCAAAGAGTTGCCAAGACCCATGCGGCAAATAAAAGGGCGAGCACGATGCCTTCAAATAACCTGCATTCATTTAAGAGTGCTTAAGCTCAACTCTCCCGCCCGCATGTGGCAGCTCCCTTAAGTCAAAAAACTCAGGGAAGACGAGGATACGCCTCACCAGGATAACTCTGGTTGCCCACATTCCTCTCTAAACCCCCAGCACGCTCTTCCAAGGGTCTAAGATAACCTTTACGGCCTTATCAGGCACTTGCGCTTCCTGTAACTCCCATATATTTGAGATTTATGACGCCTTGCTTGCTAACAAAGCACTCCTTTCTCCTCGCCAGCCTCGCTTTACTCTTCAAGGAGCTCATCCCCCTCCTTCTGACAGGAAGGTGTTTGCGTGGAGCACAGGCAAAGCTGCCACAGCATGTAAGGCTGCTCTCACCTATCTAGAATGGGTTTCTCCTGCTCTTCTTCGGGGCTCGCGCTGCCCAATATTCGTTTCCTGGCTTCCGCGTATTCTGCTTCCCTCTGTGCCAAGGTTTTCACGGGGAAGGCCGGCCTGCTGGCGGAGTTGGGATTGCTAAGCACGCCGTTGGTCGCCGGCCTCTTCAAGATGCGGATCTGCGGGGGAGGACCTGGAGGAAGGCTGTCGTCCTGAATCACGATTGGCACTTTAGGAGGAGATTTTGACTTTCTACTGTTTAAAAGAAAAACATTTGGTTGGTATTTTGTTTTCTACAGTGAGCATGTTTTTCACTCTGTGTGTGAATTCCTCCCCATCAGATGTCATTCCTGTGATTAAGAAGGCAGCCTGTAATAATTAAAGACCTCGTTATATTAGTAACCCTAAACTAGAGCAGCAGGAGGGCTTGCAGGCAGTTAGCTCAGTCAGGGACAGAAAACCAGTCCCTGCTGCGTTTGACACCTTTAAACTCGACCAAAGGAATGGGAAACAGACACTGGGCAAAAGTTTTAGCCCTTCTATTCAAAGATATCTGTATAAGCACCTTGGTTCCATTCCCTGCAAGGACTTTTAGGGCTCTTCTTGCCAGTATACCCGGCCTTCTGCTCCAACCCTGCCATTTCACTTCTCAGAGCCAGCCTTGGCCCCCAGCTCACCATTTGCATTTTTTTTTTATGGTCCTTTCTCTGTGTGGAAGTCCCAGAGAAGTAATACTATGACTCCTTAAGTGGCCTGCTAAGAATCAAAGGGGGAAAAAAAAACCCAAACCCAACAGTTGTCAGAAGTGATTAGAAATATTTCTGCTAGAAGAGAATAACACACACACCCCTGCTCCAACCCAAAGTAAGCAGAAAAAGAAAGTCTTACTGACGCAAGACACAGCAAGCCAATTTAGGGCTATGAGTTGGGATTACCTGACTCACCCATTTCTTCCTTTGAGTGTCTTTTTCTTAAATGGCTTCCCCATAGCTGTAGCTACATCCAGTCTGGAAGACCCGGCTCTGAAATAAAATCACTCTCAAGAAGCTTTCCGCTACCCTGCTATGGATTGAAAGGGCCATCTAGTGGCATGATTACAGAGATTCCCTATTTCTGAACTCAAACCCAGAGCGCTCTGCTCATTTTGAAGCTTTCCCCACTGTTCCCACTCCCCAGGCCTTCAGATGTCCAACAGCACCTCAGGAAAATAAGGTTTCTTACTAAATCGCGCAGCATCATTACCTTTCCTTCTGCGTGATCTTCAGCTTCTTTTCCAACCGTCTGTCTATTTCCTAGAAAGGAAGGAGATAAAAATAAAAACCTGAAGGCTCGTCTTGGAGATTGGAGTTCGAGCCTGACTGCGCACACGTTTAATTGCACTCTTCCATACAGCGATACTATAAAAGGGGCAGAGAGCGTACGTCTCCATCTGAGGATGACTTGCAAATCAAGAGGCAGAGAAGAGCAAAGCCACCGCGTATATTCTACCGTAGCCATTAATATACCTACAGCAGGCTGTGGATTTTGTGTATCCCAGTGAGAGGGCATCTGTGAGGTGCTCATCTTTCATTTTAAGGACTTCAGCTGGCAAGAAAGTTCTATAAGAGCCACAAGAATACGCAGCAAGGTATTCCCAGATCTCAGCAGGAACTGGCGCCAAACCTCTCAGGCAGAGAAGCAGCAGCAGCAGCAGCTAGCCAGGGCGATCCGCATCAGTCTACGCTTGATTTCAGTGGGGCAGCTCAGCCCCGGAGCCTGCAGCCATTTGGAGGACTAGCCGGCAGGTCTGCATTCCTGCTGCTTGCTGCAATAACCCTCCTTCACAAAAAAGTCCCCTGCCCTGCCCAACATGCACCCAAGGACTCGTCGGAGCACAGCAGAGTCTTACTGCGCTTCTCCTTCCCTTTGCAACATAGCTGCCGAGTCATCAATCGGTGGAAAGACATATTAATCACCCCTGAATGCCAACAGAGTGTGCCTTTAAGCATGTCAACTTCTGTCCAAGGCTTGCATCTACCTTTGCAAAGGTGTTTACATTTTGCAAGCGGAGCAATTATGCAGAGAAACCTTGCTGCATAGAAAAATAAAGCCAGCTTTCAGTCCCAATCTCTCTTTAGGGAACCTTCCCCAACCTTGCTGATATCTTTAGATTCTCACAACTGCTGATGCTATTAAAAGAGCCTCTGAAACAGCGATGTGTTTTATTTAATCATCAATGAAGAGGAAAAAGAAAAAAACTACCTGAGAGTGTCCTAGTTTCACCAGCCGATAACTGGCAATACTGAAGGAAATTCCAAGCTTCTGGCAGGACACAGCTGCTCTACTTTTCAGGCCGATTTGCCTAACTACACTGAAAGCTTGCTGCCAGCGGAGCCTACCCTACCGTCAAAAACTGCAGCAGGCACAACCTGGTAAAGAAACTGGTTTGCACAGCAATTCCCCGATGCCCCAGTAAGCAGGGAATGAACACAAGTCTCTACAAGATGCCAAACCACAGTGTTTGTTCTTGGTCATGCAGCTACACGGGCCAACAGCCCACGGTAGCCTCCATCTAGAAAGGAATAGTTATAAACCATTTTAGGAAGACAAAAAGTGGGTGGGAGGTTGAATTTTGTACCAAACTCTGTACTGGGAGGCGATGGGTGATTTGTAAGAACAAAACCAGCCAAGGGCTTCACGTGGCATTGAGCTGAAGGCCAGGTCACAGCTAGAGTCTCCCATCGAGGACAAACACACCTGCAGTCTCCTTCCTCTTCCAGAGGACTTGGAGAAAAATCCCATCCCAATGCTGCTCCGGAGGACAGAGAAAAATGTACATCAGCTGCCTCTGGCCCACAAAGACGAAGGAACGGCCAGCTGGGAACAGGCAGCAGGGAAATGGATATCCCAACAAGGATGGAGATGCTGTAGAGCGGCTGGCAGCAAACAATGAAAGTCAGATTAAGGGGAAGGGGTTAGCTCATCTGCCCACACTACGCCAGAAGAGGTGATATGCGGCTATAGAAGAGTCCTTAGAATACTTTTTCAAACTCAAATAGTTAACTGCATCCCCCCAGGGCCTCCTGGAAGCAGTGGACTGGAAGGAAGCTTCCTTAAATATCCCTTATTAAATACTTCAGCGCGTGGGGGAGAGGGACGACAGGAAGATGGGGTGGAGGATGGGGAAAGCACGCTCGAGCATCTCAACTCATTTCAGCGCCGCGCAGTGACTATGAAGCCAGCTGTGAGTCAGAACCACAGCGCTAAACCACCCAGCTAGGGCAGACAAGCAGGACAGCCCACGGCAAGGACCGTGGGGCACAAAAGTATGACAAGCCACACGGTAGCCATGAGGAAGGCTCCGTTCTGCTCTCACCTCTCCCCTTCCAAGCAGAGGAGAGATGGCTTTGACAAAAGCCACGTTTCTACATTCCTGGTAGCTTTGCAGGCGAGTCCTGGGGCTAAAGTCGCGGTCCATACATCAGACTACAAGATCCTGTAATTGCAAAGCATCAGTTCAACCTCAGCATCTGAAAAACACTCTGATTAATGTGACTGTCACACTGACTGAGCACAGCCGGGCAGCTCTTCACACCCTCACACGCGCCGGATTTCCTCCAACTGCATCCTCTGACGCCAGAACCTGCAGCTTCCCCTATCAGAAAAAAACCCCATAGTTCTTTAATTTACCCAACACATGCAAACTCATTCCAAGGAATCCTTCATACCCTGCCATCATGACACCCCTCACCAAATGAGCCCTTTACAGTCTCAGTTTCACTCCTTCACTCCTTCCTACTCCTGTACACCAACTTCTTGCAAAATATTTGGTATTTTTGCCTCTCATCCCTCTGTAATTGCCAGTAGTCACTAAGCGAACACGCACAGTCCTGGTTCATAAGCCACCACACGCAGGCCCAACAGTTGCTCTGTGTCTGGGGAGCTCCTCACCAAGTAGCAAAGTAATGGGCAGCTAAAATATCTTCCAAGTTATAACATCAGCAGCTGTTAGAACCACTATGTACTCTCCAAAACAAGAGGCTTCCTCCACACGTAGAAATCCTGGCAGAATAGTATAAAACAATCATCTCCACCAAATATACACATATCACTCTTACCCCATCCAAACAACTGTTCGTCTTACACAATCCTCATAATTCCTGGCACTGCTGAGGGGATTCCAGCTGCCTCCAGATATTCACTGAACTCTTGGGTAGAAAAAGCCTTCCTTTGTGTTCAAAGTGGACAGCTAGCATAAAAAAGCAGCTCCCCGCCTCACACACACCTCTTGATGTGTTAGAAGTTGTGTTTCCTTTTAAACACAGGGATTGACCCCATCTTTTCTCAGCAAAAGCCACAGCACTGCAAAATCTAAGTGTTTAATACTACTACGTTTGGAATTGTAGGTATGAAGGTGTTCGAACGTGGACAGCATTGCCAATTCAAATGGGCAGCCCTTAATCGCCCTGCAAAAACAACCCAAGACATGAGCAGCCTCACACAGCAGTTCATGATGGGGATCACGCTGCACAAATTTATGAGCTTGAGAAGCAGGAACACCTTGACATGGCTTATTCTTAATGCAAAAAAAACCCTCTGCCACTGTCTTCCACCAATCTGTTCGTCTGCTGATGTCACTCCCTTTCCACTGCTATGGCACACTGTCACCAAGCTGTGTGGGTAACAAGATAAAATTAGGACCTGACTTACAGGGCAAGTGCAAGAACTACAACAACCCAAAGGCACAAGCTCACAGGAGAGCAGTTAGACTTGGCATTCGAGGACATCACGCTGCACGTACCCAGTAGCTGGGCAGGTCGCACCATATAAAAACCAGTTATGAATCTTCTCAGGAGGCTCTCCTAGCTTTCATTTCCCAAACAAGCTTATTTATATAATAAAAAACTAAGCCTCATTTATACCCCAGATCAAAACACCCTCCCCAACAATTAGTAAAGAATCTCAACAAACTATTTTTAGTGCTATTATGTCTAGATACTAGAAAGGACACAAACAAACAGCATGAAGACAACACTGTTCTTTGACATTTAAGCTGCATTTGTAGATGAGTACGTAATGGAAACTGAACTCCAGCCCCATCACAGCCACCCTTCCTACCCTTTAATCCTGAGAAAAATAGCAATGCATAAAAGGATCAATAAAATACCTCTTGGAAAGCAATTAGACACAGACACCAAGACACAAACCTGCTGCTTAGATCTGACACTCCTGTGGTCTGTCATCCTAAATAAGAACCCCACCAATATAGCTGGTAATTTTGTAATGTTACTGCTGAGTTGAAGACAGATGCTCCCCCCCAACACCCCAGAAACATGCCCTTCAGGAAGGGACACCCCTGCAGAGGTCAGCTCCTACAGATCATGGTTTCACATGGGGTCTAAGCAGATTCCCAAGCAAAGCCAGTTCTCCAACATATTGCAAAGCACGGAGCAAGGCCTGAGTCAGCCTGAGCTGTTGTCTAAAGAGCTTTGTTGGAATAACTGTAATGCGTCGGACACGTATAATGAATTATCCTTCCCATCGTTGCCAGCAAAGACTCTCTAAATAGACTAAATAACAGCAGCTCTGAGCTCTCCTGATACGGGGGAAAGGAATAACAAGATAACTGCTAGCTATTTTTTATTTCAAGTTCAGTGAGTAACCACAACTGAATGTTTGAAGGAAGGCAGAGACGTGGGCTTCCCACAAATCCCTTACACTAGGAGGGTATTTCCCCCTCTACCTCCAAAATTAGGTTACTCTGCAGAAATCAAGAGGAGATACCTACCAGCCCTCCTGCCAGAGCACAGGATAGTCCCCAATAAAGGAAGCTGTGCTCTCCTAGAAATTGGATAACATTTCAAATATGCAGCTCTAGAAAACCATAAACCACATTCTTTGATGTAATTAGTGGAGGTTGCTCCTGAACACAACCTCCTACCCTTGGCCGCTCAAATAATGTTTAAGATCAAACCCAGAGAGAGGGAATTTAGGCAAGAGTTGCATCCTCCCACGCCAATGCTAAAAACAAAGCCTCATCTGCTTATTAAAAGCACTGTCGGATACTCTGGCATTTTCTAAAGGACAGGAGACAAACTTCAAGGCCTGGTTCATGTCCTCTTCTTTAGGAAAAAAAATAGGTTTTAACATCTGAGGTTACTAAAGCTGTTCATGGGTACCCAACAACTTACAGCTGCAGGTATCTGACTCGCTGCTTCACAAAAAACACCATCAAGGACAGAAGTAGATAACCCAAAGATATCTCCAAGCCGACTCCTCATTAGGTACCTATTTCTTTCCTCTGAGGATAAATTAATCTTCTATTAATTACTGGAACATTCCAATTCCTGAGGCTATTGGGAATCAGACTGCTCCATTAATTAATTCTCCAAGTTGCTCTGCTTCCATTAATTCCTGGCAGTGGACTGTACCCAAGAAAGCCACAGATCTTTTAAGTTGCGCTGGCGTTTACATCTTCCATAGGTAGATAACGCTTCTCAGCAACTAGGATATTGAGAAACAAGACATGGGAGTATTTTTGGGAACAAGCCTGGCAGGCACCACACAGTATTCCTAGCACAGACACATTGCAGGGTGGGGGAAGCATTTGGGAGGGCTGCAGCTCCTTCTCCCTCCCCACCCTTCGCACCTCCTGTGGCAGGCAGGTCCCACAGACAGTCTTCGGAGATCCAGATTGGGAATACACTTACACCCCTTGATCAATCTAGAAAAAAAACAAACAATGGCTAAAACCTAGCAAAAGCCCTCTGCATGCTATTTTGCAAAGGCATCAGAAAATTTCTTAATCCAGAGGATCACCCTTGCCTTCTGCACCCACGTCCCTGCACAGGGTCAGTCAGCATATCCAGATGCTCACCAAGGTCTGCAAGAGCAGGTACAAAAGAGAGACTGCTCCCAAGTGACCCAGGGTGATGCAGAACTTGCTGCCATATCCCAAACCAATACTCGCTTCACGGTATTAAGGTACTTGTTAATTCCCAACCTACAAACATCACTTTGCTCATCAAACAAACTGCCTCTGCCTAAGCAACACTGAGCAGCAGGAACAGAAACTTTCATTTCCCGGTTTCAATATTTTTTTTTGACCAATTACAAACACCTAAAACAAACATTCAGCAAAAGTTTTCCAAAAACAATTTTGGTCCATGAAGTCAGAACCCATCCTCACAGCCCCGACATCAAAAATCAGCAGTTACCCTCACAGGTCTCCTCCAGGGTACAGTTCCTGCACATCAAAACCTCATTAATTTGTCCTCTGATCACACAAGTAGTTAGAAGACCAGAGGTCACAGTGTTACACTCTGAAATATTTCCCTTTTGACTTCTCTGTACTTCGATCATATTTAGCAACTCAAAGCAATACTAGCCAAAACCTTTATAACCAGTGAATGCGCTGCCTTTGCTGGAGGGTGAAATCCAAGGCGGGCAGTCCTCTCTGCCACTTGCACATTGACCAATTTAGAGACAATAGAAACGAGTTTTGTTGCAAACCTCAGGTGAAGGGTCCTCACCAAGCGCCATGACACAAGCAGGTGACAATCCCAGTCCCCACACACAAGGGACAAAGTTCAGTCACATACATTTCGCTGCTCACAACCTCCCCAAATTGCTGGTAATCAGATGATCGGGGGGGNCCCTTTCTGGCAGTGATCAGTGAAGCAAGATGCAGTCTAACCAAGGGACCTAGACTCTGGACTGTGGCAGGGTAAGTTTTAAGCGCCAGCTGGGAAGTTGTAGGCAGAGCTGGGAGCTACCTGCCCTGGCAAACTGTCCATCAGCAAACTGGAGTGGAAAAAAAAAAAAAGACACACAAGATTACTTTTTTTTCCTTTTAAAAATTATTTTGGGTTGGCAGATTAACATTTTATCTGCACAGATTCTGACTTGAAATAAGTTACTCATTAAGAAGACGCTGATACACTCAAATTCTAGTTAACGAAGCAATAAGCAATCAATCCAGCTGAGGAGTGCCAATTCAGGGCTGTGGATTACCTGTGACAATGGACACGGGGCTTCCAATCCAGTTTTGGAGCCCAGCTTCCCACCCAATGTTTAATTATTAGTTTAACCAGGTAAATAGACTCAGATGTCACAAACAGACCTCCCATTTGTGATTTCCCTCTTCCCTAAAGCCAGCTAGGCCACACAAAAGAAAAATGAGCCATGCATTAAGACATTTTAGTGTTTACTAACCCAGACTGGGTCTTTAAAGCCTGGCACTTCAATCCTTACTCGTAACTTAGACAACTCATTCGTTATTCACATGCTGGTTTTCCATCTGTAACTCACAGACAAGCAAAACCTCTTCATTTCACAGACATTTCAAAGATTTAATTAGATATCAATTAGATAATACAGATCTAGAGGCCCCACGGAATTCTGCTGCACCAGCATTAACACCGCTGTGCCTGCAGGACTCCTGGGGTAGGTGAAGCTGCTGGAGCAGAGGGCATCTGCTTGGCATATGGTCACTCGGAGGGTGGCACATACCCAAGGAGCTGCTCCTTTTTCTGGCAAGCACTGGGTAATTCTGGTAACACAGAAAACTAAAAGACAAACAGAAGCCACATTAAAGACCCCAAAAAAAAAAAATTATTGAGGATCTGTTTTACAGCTACTTGACTGACCAAACCAAAGCACAAGGTCTGTGTCAGGTTTTTGGGGGTTTTCCCCCTCAACCGAATGAGACTGTAGTGCTGCCTGTTTTGGAAGGCAGATCTGCAAGAGATAAATGAAGTGACATTATAACTAGGAGGCCGCAGCATCTCTGGTCAGCCCAGAACTGCCTCCTTCTGAGAGCCACCTTCTTTAAGACCTCGAGTAGAAGTTTGCAGCCTAACACCAAAAACTACACACACAAAAAAAGACCAGCACTGAAAATTTGATGTACTTTCTCAGTGGAATTTTTAAAAAATTACGCACAGAGAAGCAGGCAACATAACCCAGAAGCCCACTGTGGATCTCCTGCTACATCTCTACTGTTCCCTCAGAGATGTGCTGAAGGATCTAAAAAATAAAACAAAAAAACCCCCCAACAACTCGGGCTGTCAACTGCATAAAGTATTAGGAGAAGAGTATGTGTTTAAAGCTGGTCCTTGGTGTCTCTTGTGTTTTACTGCATATTCCTCCTGAGTACTGACCATGACTGTCACATCTTGTGCCTTTATGCAGGGATCTGTCTTGCACCACCTCAGACCCACACCAAAAAAGATAAAGGTGGAAGAAGAAAATAAAGGAAACTACTTATGACAAAAAAAAAACCAACTTGTGATGACACGACTAGGCCATCTCATATGCTTTCCTGTGCATGATTTTTCCTCTTGCACCTTCAACAGAAGGCCCACCTCATTTGGGGAGTTCCCAGGCTCCCCTGCCCAATGACTGCAGCAGGGTTTGAGGCACAGAGAACAGCAAATGCACCCACTCTTTTTCAACTGCCAATAAGCAAGTCAGTCATGCTGCCTGCTCTGCAGCGGAGCCTCTTCCTGCCCTCTCTTCCTCTTTTCTCAACCTGCCTACCTCTGGTAGCTTTGATTTCTGTAGCAGCACAGAAAGCCTGCAGTCCCTGATGGCACCGGCACCCATTCAGTCCACAAAAAAAGGTTGGGCTCTCCTCCGCTCCATCCCGCTTAGCTTTTCGCTTCCGGCAGCCACCAGCAGCAGCAGAGGGTCCCCTTCCTGCCAGGCAGGGTTTGAAAATGACCTTTCTAAAAGACGATGCCAGAAGGCAGCTCCTGTCTCTTCTCTTACTTAAAAAGAACTCCTGCCACAGATAGCTCGCTTTTCTTGTTGCTCCAACTGCTTTTGCAGACATCCAAAGCCCCAACAACTGCAAAAGCAGCTGCAAGCATGACGGCAGCTCCTGAAGAAAACTCTCTGCTCAGCGACACAAGCACCACCGAGTTTATGAAAACAAATTCTCAGCAGTTTGGACTAGAAAAGGATGTGAGAAAGGACAGGTAACAGAGATTTTTCCTCCTCAGGGCTTTAAAGGAACACCTAAAAGGTACAAGCTGAAAGGACAAAGAGGAAAGACAACTGATGGCTGGGATTTGCGCAGCCCTACAATTTTAGACCATTACTCAAGGCCACAGCTATCATCAGCTCCCAAGACACAGGCTACATCCCTTCATGGAATGATTTAACAAGCACTGGTATTAACTCTGCCACCCAGCACGAGGCTTCCTATGACTGCAGTCTCACGGCATTGGCAGGAAGAGAGGGCGAGTGCTTCACTTACACTGCCAGCCTACCGCTGGCACCTCTTATGCTGCTTGGTGAGGGCATTGAGTTACAGGCTCTATTTTGCTACCTTCTTTCTGGCCAGCCATAACTCAATCTCCTGACCAGAATCAAATTCAGTCTTCTCACCGAGTCATTGTTATGACGTCCTTCTGCCCTCTGACCATTAACGAGCCCACTGAACTTATTAGAACAAGAGTTTGCCTGGCAGAGATGGTTTCCCCTCTCTTGTCACGCTGTTGTGAATACCCTGCAGATCACCCACCCACACTCCTGCTAAAATAATGATTTTATTTTGCAATCAGAACACGCATAAGTGCTTTGGAATCTCCCAGCATGAGAGACATGATGAAAACTTCAGCTATTGAGCCAGCTATTAAAACCAGGCGAGAATTTCAGCTACAGCACTGGAAGCTGCACTAGGCCGCACTAAGACTCCCCACATCTTGTCCTAACAAAGAAGCATGTTCATCTCGAACACGGAGGAAAAAGGGCTTTTCATGTGCACCCACAGCTTCCCCGCTACACCCCTCGAGATGCAGCCCACCTGCCTCTCCCCAGAGGCCCTGTGAAGGCTAACATGACGCCAGGGAGGCACGTTTTGTCAGAGCCCCTCAGCAGAGTGAGCAAGCTACCCCCCATAGTCCCAGCCCCTACCACACGCTCGCCGGCAACAGAAGCTTTGTTCCGGGCAAGGCTGCGCCCCGCCCTGCCCAGCCGCTGCCGCCCTGCCCACAGCCCCACAAGGCCCGGGGGGAGAGAGTGGCAGGTTTGGAGAGCGAGTAGAAAACAAGAGCAAAAGGACGACCAGGGAGCGGCTCCCCTCGGCAGCCCCGCCACCAGGGGATGAAGTAGAGGCGAGCGGGAGGGTCTGGGGCCGGTCTACTGCCCCCCACGCCGAGGGAAGCCGCGGTCCCTTTAAGAGGCCTAGCAAACGCTCCGGGCCCGCNTCCTCAAGCGTCACCGGACCGCTTCTCTCGTCTCCCTTCACCAACCCAGGCCCGCCCGCACGGCCCCAAGCAGCCACCCTCACCCCGCTGTCGGCCGCCTCCTCCCAACTCTCG